>JASDQU010436506.1:28452-50033 GCA_032191745.1 Picea mariana | reverse complement strand
GGGTCAGCTTTTCTTTTCCCATTGCTGTTGATCAGTCTTCGAAAGGCGTCTTCGTCCTGGATCGGTGGAGGGGGGACCTCCGTCCCGCCCCCAGGCGCCGCCATGTGAACCCTCGTCCACGAACCAGGCTCGAAATCGGGAAGCTCGCTCAAACCCTCAACCAGCTCGTCCGCTCAAATCGGATCCAAAACCAAATAATCTATATTAATAAAGAAACTATAATAATATTATTATAGATTATTAGATTACCAAAAACCTCTGAAAGTATATTATGATTATTATAAAAAGAGTAAAATTTGTCTTCCCCCGACCTAAAAAATGTACATGTTGTGCTTCCATAATAGAAATAACAAGAATAATAATGAATAGAGAAATTTTCCATCTGTGAATAGATTTCCAGCGTAATAATATACAACAAATATTTGATCCCGAACACTTCTTCACTATTGGTATTGTTAGTCCACTGTTTATCCTAGAAGGATTATATGGTGTATGTCTCTGTGTGTTTCTAAGGGGGGATAAATCTAACAAAAAAAGGACGACCAGTGTCGAATGATTTTAAACGTACAAGACAAGGCAAAACTTATCCATGGAGCCTTGAAAGAACAAGAAAAAAAAAGTATGAGTTTGCTAATAAGACTAGTAGGCTGCAGACTGTTGGGCAAACCTAGAAATCCGTGACTTGGAGAATTGAAGGCTTCGACTGTTTTCCATGGTAGCCACCCTTTCATAGGAGGGGCACATGGTGAGTGTGGTGGTAGGTAGAGGCATGTAGTAATTATCCTGTCCTATCATGCACGACTGAGGAGCCGCCTTCAAAGCCATTAGCTCTTGCAGGTCTTTCTGCAACCTTCTTCTCTCCTCTGTTAAATTTTTGCAACAATGCTTCAAAACCTCTCAATCTACTTCCATATGCTTCAACTTTGTTCTGAAAAATCAAGAAACACATCTTAATGGCCGCAAAATCACAACCATGGTCAAAATCGTGTGCTCTGTTTGCTTCAAAATTGTGCAAACTGCAACAACAGGTCGAATTGCGGATGCATGAAACCAACCTTGCAAATTTGAAGCAAACAAGGGCACAAAATCTCATCCCTGCAAAGTGCAAGAACATGTCGAACTACGGGTGCATGACTTCAACCTTGAAAAGTTGAAGCAAACAAGAGCAAGCAACAAATCAGTGAATAAGCATCAAGAGGTCCAACTACAGCTATAGAACCTCAACTTTGCAAAGTTGAATCAAACAACAATAAGCAACATCCAATGAACCAACGAGCAAGCATCAATCAATGAACCAATAATGCTGGTGAAGAACAATATTTCCCAAATTCATTGCAGACATGATTGTATAAAAAAATAAGAGGAAAATGTATTGTAACATGCCCGTTAAGTAAACATTTAAGGTTGTGAGGCGTGTTAGGTAAACATTTAAGGATTTCAGAACCGTTCAAGGGCCTCATGTTGTGTAAAAATTTAAGAAAGAATGTAGTTTGGTAGGCCTGTTTACGTACGCAATATTAAAATTACCTCTTTAAGTACTTAATAATAATAATAATAATAACAATAGTTCGAACAATAGAGACTATGCAAACAATTTTTAGTAAAATGACAAACTAATATGACGTCAACTAATAAAAACTGACTCTCGATGCTAAAAATTTTGGATATCTAAACATTTAAATAAAAATAGTAAAGATTCAAAAAGACCGTAGATGATAAAAAACTTTGGATATGTTAACATATAAAACATTGGGAATTGTGAAGTCGACAATAAGACCTCGAATCTGTTATCCAATGAGATCATGACATATAAGGTTTTTTTTATTATATAAAAAATAATGTTTTTAGTTCTCTAGTTCGAACAATAGAGATTATGCAAATTTTTTTAGTCAAAGGACAAACTAATATGAAGTCAACAAATTATCGATCGCTATAGTCCCTCTATGCCTTCGACATGGACTAATAAGATTTCAACAATTTATTTACTCTTTATTAAAAGGTAACATGGATAAAATGAGGCACATGACAACATAGGTTGATGTGTAAAGGTCCAAAACATATTGTTTCAATGTGCCAATCATGAGTGTAAAATACAACAATGTTAAGAATGTAAGGAGTGAAAATGGACCATATTTAATGATGGGTCAAGAGTTGTGACAATTCTACCAAGTATCTCTTCAATTTCACTATGTATCATGTCAATTCTACCGAAAGTTTGTATTGACCTTAACCCGTCCAACATGCATAACGACTAGATTGTTGAACTTTAAAATGTAGAGCAACAACTCAACGAGAGTATGAAAAAAATTTGCGCAAACAATATGGAATGAGGGGAAGCCTGACAATGCTTTGTCGACTAAGTATTGTTGACCAAAATGGTGGTCAACATAGTCCTTACCCAAAAATATGCATGTAGTTTGCTATGAGTTAATTAAGTTGAACGAGATTGAGAGGAACTATGCCACACATGAATTGGAATTGGTAGCAATTGTTAATGCATTGAAAATGTGGAGACAATATCTCATGGGCAGAAAAATTAATTTGAGGACAAACCATAGTGGTATGAAATCTTTGTTTGGACTGCCAACACTAAATGCTAGACAAGTTAGATAGATGGAAATTCTTAGCGAATATGACTTTAACATCGAGCACATTAAGGGAAAATAAAATAAAGTGGTTGATGAACTTAGCATGAGGGTGCATGAAATGCATGCTACAACCATTAATATGTACAATTTAGATTTAAAGAGAATAATTTTGGAAGCTGTTGCAGTAGACCAACATTATGTGCAGATTAAAGAAGGCTTATATTAGAGAAATATACAACAGAAATTTAAATATTACAGGTTGGAAGAGAATAAAATCCTCTTTTATAGGAATAGATTTTATGTTCCTAATTCTTAGGAATTGATAAATTTAGTCCTAACAGAGATGCATAATGTGCCATACATTGGACATCTAAGGCACCGGAAAAAAAAATGCAGCTATAAGAAAATATTATTGGCTTGGAGTGAAGAAAGTTGTAGCTGAATATACAACGAGATGCATGGAATGCCATAAGGTAAAGGCCGAGCACAAACATCCACAAACATCCAACAATATTGCTATAGCCATTGCCCATTACTAAATGGAAATGGGATATTGTTACCATAGATTTCATTACCAAGTTTCCTAGGACAACAAGGCATTATTATTCCATTATGGTAGTCCTAGACAAGCTTACAAAGGCCACACATTTTATTCTAGTCAAGATGACTCATAAGGCAACCGACATTGCATAAATTTATATGAAGAAAATTACTAGGCTACATGGTGTGCCTAAGGAATCATATATGATAGAGATACTGAGTTCACTTCCAATTTTAGGAAAGGATTGTTGAAAGGATTTGGGACCAATCTAAATTTCAGTATAGCATATCATCCAGGGTTAGATGGCGAAACAAAAAGGATTAACCAAATAATTGAAGATATGCTAAGAATGTATATTATGGACAAGCCTTCTAGGTGGGAAGACTATCTTCAATTGGTTGAGTTTATTTATAACAATGGGTATCGAGTATCATTGAAGATGAATCCATTTGAAGCCTTGTATGGTAGGAAATGCAACATGCCAGTGAGATAAACCCAACATATAGAGCCATTATTGGGCTAGAGTTTCTTAAGGAAATGGAAGAGAATATGGTAAAGATAAAAACAAATTAAATACTGTAGAGGACATGAAAAAACGTTATGTAGACAAAGGAAGAGTGCATAGGGAATTGAAAGTGGGAAAGCATGCGTTTCTAAAAGTAAATGGAAAAATGAGCGTAATGAAATTGGGAAATTGCCCAAAGTTAGCAGCACGCTATTGTGGGTTGTTTGAAGTCCTAGAAATAATAGGCCTCATTGTATATATGCTTGCATTGTTTGCATCCATGCATATTCATAATGTGTTTCATGTGTCCTTATTTCAAAAATATGTACCTGATCCTAACCATGTGATTGATTGGACTGTGATTCAGGTGGAGCAGGAAGGGGACTTTTGGGTGGAGCCAGTGCACATCCTAGGTTGGAAAGTGAAAGTGCTCAAGAACTGATCCATTGGCCTGGTAAAGGTTCAATAGACTTTCTACGATCATGAATATGCCATGTGGGAGCATGAGGAGGTCATGCGGGAGAAGTACTTGTATTTTTTGTAGATTTTTGAGGAAATCTGAGTATACATTTTTGCATAAGTGTATAAAGCCTTTTTTTGGGTGCAGTTGGAGTTCCTGGAGCCACAACTTTGAGACTTCCTATCTAACTTATGCTGGTGCCCTAGAATGGAAGTGGAACAACCTAAGGGACTACAATGCAGTGAAAGGGGTACCCTTCCTTGGGTTATGTAGACTAAGGGGAATGAGAAATAGTTGATTGGAATTGTTGCAAGAGTTATTAAACTGCAAAAGTATAATTAATGTGATGTAAAATTATATATACGTGTACATGTACACATGTATGGTGATGTGCACTAAGGACAATGCAAAAATAAAGGGGATGGGATTGTAACACCCTAGCTTTGATCCTTGAATTAGAATTGTATACTCATATATATAATGAATGACCAAGGGCCAAGCGATGTAATATGTAAATGTCGTACATTGAAAATAATAAAAACGAAATACATCACCGGTTGTAGATGGATAAGGACCAAATCCATGGGGCAACTATGATTCCACAAGAGAGGGGGTTGAAGTGAGGGTTTGAGGGGGACTCGATATGCCTAGAATCCTATGCCATTTTCCTAAATCCATTGCCTAATTATCCCCTTTGACTTATTAAATCCAATCATTGAATGCATGCAAGCTGGTTGGTGTAAGAGTCATCTCACCTAGTTATGAGAGTATGGGATAAGCACACTCATGATGGGAATTGTATCATTGGATGCATGTAAGAGGCTGAGTAAGGGACAACATGGGCTGAGTACAACCATTCTTGGAATTTGTGAGAGTCAACCATGCAAGGAAACATAAATTTGAGTGGAGAAGAGAGGAGTTTTTCAGTTAGGAAGAAGTGAGGAAAAACATAGTTGAGTGCTAGGAAAAGAGTGGCCAACCATACTGTGTATTAAAGACAACTCGTAGAAGCTAGTAATTAGGATGAAAACAAGGTTGCCATGCCTATAAATGATTTTTTGTTGAGAAGTTACCCAAATAATGTGAGAGAAACATTAAGGTTGCCATTCCTATAATGTTTCTCCATTATACACACACACTACAATCCAATTATGTGAGAGAAACATTAACATAATAATAAATAATAAATAAAATGATAAAATAATAAAAATTTATGTTGGCTCCATTATATATAATTGACAACCAAAGATTTGATCCCTCTAAATGCTTGATAGATCCGAAGTTAAATGGATCTAAAATGATTAAGAGTAAGTTAATTTTGTAATAAATGGATAATCTTTCTATTATAATTTTATAAAATCCAATAATTATATTTATTTTTTTAATTTGAAGAAAATTAAATTAATCTGACAATAAATAGATCATCTCTTTAAATGTAAATTTTATAAAAATTGGGTCAATTATAAAAATTTAAAATAAAATAAAATTTACCTTAATTAAAAATTTTAAAATTCATAAAAGAAAACAATATCCTTAAATTTTTTGATTAAACTATATTATTTTTTAATTAAAAAAATTGATTATGAAAAACTAGATTGAGCCTGGTACTATAACCTTCCTAGCAACCGCAAATGCATCGCCCAACGTTTCACAATAAATCTTAGTGGTGTTGTTCCACAAACTCAATGGGTGGCACAAACCTCGCACGTCACACAATAGTTTGGTAATGAGGTAACCACTTTCAACACGATCCTCGTGACAAAACTTTAACTTGGCTATTGCACCAGAGATGAAATTTTATAGGTGAACTCTTCTAAGTATTCAACATGCATCACTATACAATTCTCAATTTATAGGTGGAGTCTTATTTATTAGTCCCTGCCGAAGGCGAGGACTCTAGCGATCGATTTAGTGTTGACCTTCAATTACTTTTCCTTTGACTAAAAATATTTTTTTGCTTATCAAAGTTGTATATAGGAAAAATGAAATAGTTATTATTTTGTAATATTTTAATTGCTTTTATTTAAAAAGCTATTGACTAATAAGTTGGAACTCTTATTGTCGAGCTCTTTTTGCCAATCATAAGTTTTGAGTCTATTATATCTTCATTGACCCTATTTTTGAGATCTTTAAATACGGTATGACACAGTACATTTTTTCAATCTTGTTAGTTTTAGCATGGTTTGCAATTTTCCTTGCAAAATTTTATCTATTATACCCTAAATAGAATGGGTTGGGAAACTTTTCGATCCTCTCTGTCAATATAATTCCTATTCTTGATCCCCTCCATTTGACAATTTTGCAGCCACCGCCTCCATCGCCTTGAAATCCACTGCCTCCACTACCTTCACAAAGACTGCCTCATCTATACTCATGGCCTTGGTTTCCAAATCAAATTTTATGATATCAATTTATAGTACATGTATTTGATCACTTGGTAAATTGAAGAGCGCCAACATGTTGACACCTCATCAAGGATAAGAATGGAAACTCATGAAAAAAGTGATATAAAACTTTGTGATTGTCTAGGGACTCACAATATAGCATTCTCTCCCTCAATCAAAAGTATGAATAATTAAATCAATAAGACAACAATAACTAATGCATAAATTGGTATCATCTTCAAACTTCAATCTGAAACTTTTGAACTGAGCTTCGATGAATATATGCCTAAAAAAATGCCAATATGGATGTTGAATGGTTTGTTTGAAATGAACTTTGAAAGATGATAGAATTCCTAGAAGAGAGCATCTTCCATGTCCGAACATTCTCCTGGTAAATGGTGAACAAATAGGTTCACCATTCTACTATCAGTGAACAAATAAGATCTCCAAAAATCTCTCTGAATTTAGACACAATCAGGTGTCAAACAACATCCCAATGAATAATTCAAGAGCATTGAGAGGACTGTAGATTCCATGATAGATTTTCCCAAATATGTTGATTTGATAAAATTGATTGATTGAATTGTGGATGTCCAATTCAGGAGACTAGTTTCTATGCTATCATTCCCAAATTTTGATTAAGTTTGATGGATATGACTTCAAAACTTAAAGCCTAATTATCATTATTGATATTCCCCCCTACCATGTGCAAGGTGAAAACATTGTTGAGCTATTGAATTATTTTGTTTTTCAATGGTTCATCACTATATTTGGTGGTTTTTTGTAGTGTGCCTAAGGGGATAATGTGGGGTACCTAGGGAGGTACCCAATGATAATAATAATATATAGGTAGTTATGTATTGTTATGTATGGATACCATTTCTAGTAAATCCTCTAGTGGTACAATGAATATTAATGCGCAAAATAATTTTATAAATATTTGGTATAAGAAAAGAAAATCACATTGTATGATGTGTCTCTTAGTGAGTAAGAATAGCCCAAAGGGACACGTGAAGAAAAGTCCCAAGAAGAAAAATCTAAGGATCTAAATGACTCAAAGGGAACACCATATTAAAGAGTCTAAGCAAGAAGAACCAAGAGCCAAGGTTGATGTATATCGCCACCCACACCACCTACAAAAACAACAACCATCAATGCACGTGTGTGAGCATTAACAAAATTATTATGGACTAACATGGCACCATAAATACAACTAGTTGATAGGCACATGGAGGCATACCAAGAATGCATGGAGATATCATAATAACACATCAAGGAGCAATCAAATTCCAGATCAAGGGAGCAAGGAAGTATTTGGGCCCCATGTTGACGTTTCATTATGCTGGATGGATCCTTATGCTTGGTACTAGTTGGACACATTGCTTAGCCGATCATATTGTGTGGATTCTTCCCATGTTTTGAGGATGAAACATGTGAAGGGGGATGAAATGTAGTATACCTAGGGGGATAATATGGGGAACCTAGGGAGGTACCCAATGGAAATAATAATAGATAGTTAGTTATGTATGGAGGCCATTCCTAATAAATAAGACCCATGTAGTAGTGTGAAAGTAATAAATGTAAGAAGGCTTACTAGAAGGTTCAACCTACTAGAAATTTCCTTCTCTAGAATGTTCCTAGGAGGTTATGTAGAATTATAAAAAGAGTAGAAGCAATGGAATGGAGGTATTGTGAAGAATATTGTAATAGATAAGCAAGCATTACTTGTGGAGTTCTTTCTTTCCTTAAGGAATAATTCATGGTGTCACCCTACCTTAAGGGTTTTCTCTACATCTCTCCCACCTACTATAAAGCATTCTTACTTTTATTTCTTTTACACTACTACATATGCCTTATTTACTGAATTTTCCTCCATACATAGAAATACATATCCACCTAACTATGGGGCCCAATGGTTGGAACCCCAAGAACATCTGAACAAGGTTGTGACCAATATAGTTGTGGAGGGATCTGTTGTAGCTATGTTGAACATATGGAAGGCTCTCATCCAATGTACATGGATGCTTGGAGTTGTACATGTATAGGATATGAACAATCATCCTATTGAACTCTTCTTTTTGTCCATCTATTTAGGGGTGGAAGGAAATCAATTTGGTCAACTTAGTGTCCATCAGAGACCACAAGCTGGACAATAAGAGTTTGTAATGAACCCATAATCACATTCGAACCATGTTACTCCTAAATTTGAATTTGTCCATAGTGAATTTTTAAAATTGTTTTAACCTCACTCATTAATTCTCTGATACCATAATTAATTATGCCCAACAATGCTTTGATACTGAATAAAAATATGCACTACATATGATACAATTATGTAAGCCAAACAATAACATGCGATACCATGCATACTAACACGAACACACCAAATTATACACACAACATGCTTATTAAGTTATAACAACAACAATTAGACTCATAGATACACTTTATACATAGTAATAAAAGGAACATATAAGGACAGAACATAAAAGGAACACATGAATATATGCATAGCATCTAAAACACAGTCACACAAATTACACCAACACGAGACAACAAAATGTGTGTGTGTGTGTATCCATAGTTTAAAAAATGGGTACAATAAAAAGGGTCGGCCCTTACTACGACTGCACTCGCCTATCATATACAAAATGGGGGGGCACTGACCATGTACATGCCATGTAAAAAACAATGCAGGCCTCACTCATATACATAAGGATATAAAAAAATGTGGGCCTCACCCATACATAAAAAATATACCACCACTAAGGTGGAACAAGCTCAAGGAGCCCCCAGTTGGAGACTCCCCACCAGCTGGAGGATCCCTACCTATTGAGCACTCTGTCAGCTAGAGGCATCATCTACCAAGTCAAATATACACCTACCATTGTGCCCTGTCGAACCAATGAGAGCCAATTAGGATCAAGTTCTATGCAAGCCTCCAATACCTCCTTGTCCCACACCTTCATCCATCGCTTGTTTGGCACTCCATGGAGTACCTAATAAAATGTCAGAACAAGTCATCTAATTGATCCTGGAGCCTTTCCTCTCTCGTTTCATCTACCCCATTTATCATATCAACCTATGGTTGCTTTGCTGGTCCTACCTCTACCTCCTCATGGCATTGACATCATCCAACCCTAGAAGGTCCCTATCGGCCTATCACTGCTAACTCCCTCACCAAAGGGGAGCCTCAATTGCAAGGTCCAACATATGCAATCACAAACATAGTTACCCATCAACAATATGTTAGACAATAAAAAACATGCATAAAAATATCAAAAAACAACATAAATACGATATATAACCACATCAGTACTCACCTTGGCGGTCCTAGATGCCAAAGGGGAGGATCATCTTCGGATCATGTCAATAGTCCATACCGACATAAGGGTACTCTAGGATAACCTATACTATCTACCTCTATAACCCCTGGAATTATGAGTAAAATATCTCCCCATTGGTCCGACGCCCCCTCATATCAATATCTCTCCCCATCGCCACATCCAGGGCTAGGTTGGCCCCGTCACCGCTAGCGTAATCTATGGGTGTAAGATGACCACCCATTGAAATAAAAAACTACATAAATGGAGCTAAAGGTAAAGCATCCCTTAATACTCTACATGCACCATGTCAACTGAGAAAACATGTCCTCCCTCATTAAGAATTCCCAGACATAGTTATGACCCTAGAGTACATGCTCCACAATCATCATATATGCCTCAATAATCCTATGGGTGCCCAAGGATATGTAGATCCTCACTACCATTGTGACCACAACCCATAGAATAAAATCTTGGATGTGCACAACCCAGATCGATCCTCTAGTAATCGCATCCTGACTATCACAATAACAACCAACTAGATTCTGCATAGTGACCCCCCCCATCCATATAGGGGATCACCTTGGGGACCTCCCCCTGAATGGAGAGTATCATCAAGAAATATATGTCAGTATCTACTAACATATCCACCATCTATCCTCACACCTCAAACACCTAATGGTGGGGCCTCCACATAGGAACTAGAAAGTTCAACAACTCCTCTTGGAAGCACAATGGTGAACACTGAATAAATTTGAGAAATCCAAAGTTGGCCATCTCACATCTAGCCACCAAATAATCCATCACTTCCATATGCAAGGAATCCCAATCCTCCTCTCACCATCGAATGATCATGGTGGTGGCTCCAAGTATCACAATCTGCACAAACATGAGTTAGTTAGTCACTAAACCTTGCAAACAAATTCATCATTTTTTCATCTTTCTCATGGTTCGCATGAATATTCACCAAATATTCATATGGAGAACCAATGTTTCTATCACTCACCTAGCCATGCCAACCAATGTGATTTTTTGATATACATTTATGTTGATCAATGTGGGAAATCAACTTCCAGTTGAGCTGACCTCAACACGATTGGGTGGTCATCAATCATGCTGTACAGTGTGGAAGATTGGAATACATCTATGCTGACATGCACAACTATATTCCAATCACCCTCATGGACCATACAACCACCTTTAAAGAGGGGTTGTATGGCCCACTGTATGATCCTACCTAAAAAATTAAAAATTCCAAAATTATGAGAAGGTCAAGATCCCTTACTTGGCTCTCCTGATACTCAAATTGATTGGTTGATTAATGCACAAGGGAGTCCAAAATATCATGAGATCCACCAAACTACATGCGTCCATGTCACCTCAGGTACAAACAAGGTGGCGTGGTGCGCCCCACTACCATTCATGAATAATTCGAAGGATGGAAATTTATCTCACAATGTTGAAACCTTGGTGAATCTTACTAGTCGTGGATATGCAAACTATAAAATGTTTGGTGATATTTTTGTAAAAATATTCAAATTTATAAGGATTTTATATATTTTCTATACAATTTGGGCTATTTTAAAGGTACAATAATTTTATTCTATAGAATTTGGTAGAATCACTTTTAGAAAAAATGGAAATTGGAAAATCTTTTGTTTTGGAAAAATCCTGGAAAATTAGCCTATGGGCGATATATATCCCCTAAAATTTTCCTTGATAGCATTTATACGATCCAATTATAAACTTCCTTGAGCCCATACGGGAGCTTAGAAGTTCCATTTTTTAAACCACTGGCACTGTTGGGATCATTGTTCGCCATTCTACATGATGGTATGATCTATTCAACTTTTCACACACTTTCTTCAAGACCCCCAGTCTCGTCACTTTGCTCACGCATATGCTTGCTCACTACCGCTTTGTTCACAATTACCTTATCAATTTCTTTACTTTCAAGTATTTTTCACTTTAGGTATTTTGGTTTTTGTGTGTAGGTACTTGTCACCACAATCACATCATCTTATGTCAGGGATTTTCCAAGGCTCCTCAGGTATATACTTCAAAAGTGGAATGTAGTCACTCCCTTTGCAAATAATTGCATTTACCAATATCATTCCTCCACATATCCATTTAGGATCACACTCCATGGTATCATGACAACTTCACCCAGTTCCACTTGCATCAAATTTCTGTCTTTCAGTAGTTTCTTACCCACATGGGTTGTCTCAAATTTTAGCCCCCTAGAAAAATTAAAACTCATGTTATTTTATCCCATAATATGGTGTTCCAAGTAGTTTTCACTTTAGAGAATGAATCTCATACTTCTCCCCATCATACTGCTATCTCAAACACCCATGGACTCCTAGATTCTCCCAAGTTTTTGATTGGTTCTATTGAATGCACCCCTACATTTTTATTGGCCTCTCATCTCCTCCAAGATCAATCGGTCATCTGCAATCCAATTCACCATTTACCCACCTACATAGAGACCCACCCTTGGGGCCCCCACCCTTCATTTGTCTTCATGAAGTCACACCTCAATAGGCCAAGCCATTTAATCACTTGAACAACTTCCTTTGTACTTTCACATTCAACCCAATTATTCTTTATTCATTTGGTAATTATACAAAGTACCTTTTGCTTTACAAAAAGCAACTAGACTGAGACCATGACATCCAATGGCACCATTTTTTACCTGGTGACAACCCTAGTCACCCTTGGTCGGAGCATTCACACTAAACAAACATGTCTACAAAAACCTCTCTTATCAGCTAAACGTAGAGTATCCCAGTATCCTTTATTATGATCCCCGAGTTTTAACCCATACCAAAAAAATCTTTGCCGCTTCATCAACTTCAATTACATTTTGAAAAATACCCTGCCAGTATCTAATTGTCATCCTGACATCATATCACTTTTTGTCTAGTTGACTATTTCATTGTTGCCACTACCATCTGTCACTTATTCTCCTACCAAGGGAAGTATTGAGTCCCCTTTACCATCAACCTCATCCATACTTCTTAGTCACACATCACTCTTGTAAAGTCAGTACCTAGTACCATATTGATCACTTGATTTCAGGGGGAACTTTAACCTTTGTGGCTGCGACACCATTCATGTTGATGTTAACACTAGTTTCCAAGAAGGTTGCAGTATCTTGGTTCCCATTACCATAAAAATGGTGCGACTCGAATGTGTAAGGTACCAGATCTATTATAATAGATGAAAAACAGAAATATTGAAGAGAATAACAACTAAAACAAAATACATGAAACCACAACACCAAAATAATACCTTTATTGATAGGAAACAATGTTCACTTGCCTCTTCGAGGGGGGAAACTCCTGCAGAGCAGTGCTCTATTACAATAATTCTCAAGAGAAAACTTCTCATTCCCTCAACTTCTATTTATACTAAATCCATCTATCAAAAGAACAATCTAGAGGAAGATCTTCTAGAAGCGAAAGCTTCTATTAGCTCTTCTTACATTCGACTTATTCTTCCTTATTACTAGCCCTTATTAATATTGGCCTTTATTACATGGAAATTTTTTTATTCTACCTACATGAGCGGTTAGGGAGGTCAGGTCCCTAACATGCTCCTCCCTTTAAAAACAACCTTGTCCTCAAGGCTTGAGATGAAGAAATTGCTATAGAATGGCAGCCGTCTCCTAGGTGGCATCAACTGGAGTTGTATCTTTCCACTGGACCAAAACTTTCTTGATGGTGCGATGATGGAGATGACGCTCATGCTGGTCTAAGACTGCTTGTGGCTACAACTAGATGGATCCTTCTTCATCCAACTTGGGAATACTGGTTTAAGTTTGGCACTTAGTTCCAATCAACTTCTTTAAGTAGGAGACATGAAAAATAGGATGGATCTTAGAATGACTGGGAAACGATCACTGATAGGCCACCTGTCCCATGTGCTTGAGAATTGTGTAAGGAACATAAATTTGGGTGCCATTTTCTGATGATGGACATCCTTGAGTGAATTCTTCTTATAAGGTTGTAGTTGAAGAAACACCTGGTCCCCTTTAACAAATTGACATTTTAAGCGACCTTGATCTACTTGTTGCTTCATGCAATTCTGAGCCATGAAAAAATTATCTTTGAGGGTATGGAGAATAACCTCTCGAAATGTAAAAGTTTGGTCAACCTCCTGGACCTTTGAGACATCGGGAATGTATGATAGAACTTAAGGTGTTTTTTTTCCATATACTACTTCAAAAGGAGTCATGCGAGTAGTTGTATGGTAAAAAGTGTTGTACCACCATTGAGTTAGGGGTAACCATTAAACCTAATGATTTTTTCGTTCATATGCAAAAAACATCAAATATGTTTCCAAACACTTGTTGACAACTTTAGTTTGACCATCAGTCTGAGGATGATAGGCAGTGATGAAATGTAATTGTGTGCCTTGTAGCCTGAACAGTTCTTGCCAAAAATTGCTAGTGAAAGTGGGATATCTGTCAGAAAAAATAGAATGAGGCATGCCATGAAGCTTGAAGATATGATCCATTAAAATTTGAGCCACAGTGGAGGTGGTGAATGGGTGTTGAAGAGCACAAAAATGAGCATACTTAGAAAGACGATCAACTACCACCATGATGACTGACATATTTCTCGATTTAGGTAAGCCAACAATGAAATCGATAGAGATATCCCTCCAAATAGAGGGTGGGATCAGAAGCGGTTGTAGTGTGCTTGGGGATTTTACTGTTTCTCCCTTGTTGCATTGACATACATCACATTCCGCCACAAAAGTGAAAATGTCTTGTTTCATACCATCCCAGAAAAAAGAACGTTTGACCCTGTCATAGGTTTTAGTAAACCCTAAGTGCCCAACTATGAGTGTAGCATGAAGCTAAGAAAGCACCATGGATTTAAGTTGGGACTGTTTTCTCAAATACATATGACCTTTGTAGCGAAGCTCATCATTGTGCCAAGAGTACCGTGGGGAAACTAGAGAATTCTCTTGCAATTTTTGGATCAGACTCGAAATTTTGGGTTCTTGTAGGCATTCCTGGTGAACAACTTGGAGCCAATATGGTACAATGAAGGAGAGGGAAAAAATGGACCCTTCATCTTCATATTTTCTTGAAAGAGTGTCAACAACCACATTGTCTTTTCCTTTCTTGTAAATGATCTCATAATCATATCCAAAGATCTTATTCACCCATTTTTTCTCCTTCGGGGATGAAAGACGTTGCTCTAGTAGATACTTGAGGCTCTAATGATCTGTCTTAATTTAGAAGCATTTCCCTAATAGGTAAGGGCGCCAAAGATTCAATGCATGCAAAATAGCGAACTTTTCCTTTTCATAGATTGATTGGCCCAAACGTCACTCTGATAGTTGTTTGCTAGTAAAGGCTAAAGGCCAACCATCTCGCATAAGGACTGCTCCAATTCCTCTCCTAGAAAAATCACATTCTAGAACAAATGTCTTTGTGAACTCAGGAAGGGCCAATACAGGAGTGGCAGACATAGTCGCCTTCAAAGCTTGAAAGGAATGATCGGTTGCTGGAGTCCAAGTGAAATAATTATTTTTAAGGATATCCATGAGAGGTGCCAAAATATTTCCATAATTCTTAACAAACTTGTGATAATATCCTGTTAAACCCCAAAACCCACACAAGCTTTTGAGAGTCTTAGGGCAAGGCCAATCCTACATAGCTTCAATCTTCTTAGGATCCACCCTGATACCCACCTTGCCAGCAATATGATCCAAGTACTTGACTTTCAAGGCTCCAAAAACACATTTAGATTGTTTGAGGAAAAGTTGGTGTTGAAAGAGTAGATGAAGAAATCGATCCACATGAGCAAGATGGGATGTCCAGGTTTTAATAAAGATGAGAATATCATCAAAGAAAACTAATAAAAAATGATGGAGAAAAGGACAGAAGACATGATTCATGAGTCTTTGGAAAGTGGAGGGAGAATTACACAAGCCAAAGGGCATGAAAAATAACTCATAGTGGCCTTAATGTGTTCAAAATGGGTCTTAGGAATGTCTTCCTCTTTCATACATATGTGGTGGTAGCCAGAATGAAGATCAAGTTTAGTAAAGAACTGGGCACCATTTAATTCATCCAAGAGATCATCAATGACATGAATGGGAAATTTGTCTTTGATGGTGAGTTTTTTGAGGGCGCGAAAGTTAGGATACATGCACCACGAGCCTTCTTTCTTAAGTAACATGACCACATGATAAGAATAGGGGCTAGTACTAGGATAGATAATTCCCGCGGTGAACAATTCTTGAAAAAAAATTAAAATCTCATTTTTTTGGGAAAAGGGACAACGATAGGGAAGAACATTGGGAAGAAGGCTACCAGGTATGAGGGGAATGGAATTATCATGAACACCACGGGAAGGAGGAAGTCCCTGGGGAGTGTAAAAAACAACTTGATGTTTGGAGAGGATGGATTGGAGGTCAGAAGGCACATAGGGTGTCTCAGTGGCTTGAATGGAATGGAGTTGTGCAATAATGCTAGAATGACCTTTTTAAAGATATTTTCCATGTGCTGGGAATTGATGATCTCAGGGGAACCTACTATGAATCCTTGGAATTTATACTGTTGGTTCTCCTGGTTGAATTGCATGGTTAATTCCTTAAAATCCATGAGAATGGGGACCAGAGTCCTTAAACATTTGACACCCAACACAATGTCACAACCACCCATGTCAATAGAAAACATATGATATTTCATGTGGTACTGACCAATTTGGAGAGACACATTTTCACAATGCCCCCCACATTTCATACACCCACCATTGGAAATCATGATTTGAAAGTTGTTGATTGCTTGGATATAGAAATTAGTTTCTTGGGAAATGTGACGATGAATAAAATTATGGGTGCTGCCACTATCAATGAGGATGATGACCTTTCGATGCTTAATGTAACCAATGAGATTGAGGGTTTGGGGAGCAGAGAAGCTAGTGAGAGCATTCAGGGGAATGGCCAGTTCAACTGTTGGGGGGTCTAAGGGTGGAGTTAGGTTAGTGTGTTCATGTGATGTGACCATAGGGGGAGCATCGACCTCATCTTCAAAAACATCCTTAGATATGGCTATAAAAAGATTTTTTAAATTACACTTGTGCCCAGGAAAATTTTTGTCATCATAATTATAACAAAGGCCCTTGAGTTGGTGTTCAACCATTTTTTCCTGGGTCAATTTTTGGATCTTTAGTGGAGTGGAAGGAGGAGTGGGAGTGACTGGTTTAGGGCGAGGAATAAAGGATGGTTTTTTGGTTTGAGAAGAGACAACCTTTTGTTCTTTCTTATCTCTTTTAGTACAACTTCTACCAAACTCTGGGGGCAAGCCATGAGGATGTGGGCATAGATCTCATCCTTGATGCCACTGATAAATTATTCTTAGAAAAAAGCATCAGACATGCCCTCCATGCAGAAATTCAATCGCTCAAAAGAAGCTATAAAGTCTTCCATTGTGCCAAATTGTTTCAACTTTGTCAAATGACCTAAATGGTTGGTGTAAGTGTAAAAATGTTCATAAAGCTTTGCAAAAACTTGTTTCCAAGCCACATACCCTTTGCATTATTTTTTTCTCCATTGCCACCATTGCCAACGTTCTTTATCTATACGGAGAACACCATACCATATTTTGGCCAACTCATCCGTAATGTCCTACAAAGAGAAATAGTTTTCCATTTGAGTTGCCCAGCCGGTGGGATCTGAGCCATAAAATTTTTTCACATCCACACGTGGAAGGCATGGGTCACGTTAAAAGTGATGGGGTTGGAAAGTCTAGGAATTGGAGGAAGTTTCACCTTCAGGATGCAAAGGTGGGTCAGAGGAGGTAAGGTCTCCAGTGATATTCAACTTGGCGCATATATGGTCAGTGAAGGATGCAAGATGGGTAGAGAGGTCTTGTTTCAAGGTTTCCATTTTTGTGTCTATGGTGGAATGCATGTTTTTATTGATGGTGGGAATATTGGAACCGAGATTCCGCACTTCCTACCGGGTCTCTGGAAAAGTAGAGGACAAGGAATTGAGGCAGACTTCAAGGTCTTGGCTACGAGTGTGGGCCATGATGAAGGTAGGAAACATAAAGGGACAGGTGGGACCACACAGAAAAGGGGTTATGGGTGAAGGATGTCACAACGATCAGGGCGACAAGGGGAATCTAATGGGGTAAGTCCCAAATAAGGGGGTCGAAAGGGGTTCAGGTCCATGGGAAAAAAAATTGTTGAAAAATGATAGGTATGACTGTGATTAGGGCGAAGAGAGGAATCCAATGGGATAGAGCTCAAATAATGGTGCCAACAAGCTCCATACTTTTTTTTTTTACTCCTATGGAGTTATACTCCGATCTGAAGAATACTACAGTGTGGAAAGGCCCAAATTCTTAACAGGAAAAAATGAGTAGTAATCTCGCAACCATAATGCAGGTGGTAAAGTTGCTCGACAATAGATCGTGTCTATTCTATTTTTGTTTCCGTTCCAAGGGTTAGGGTATTCAGGTTTCTACAAACAAGGGTTTTCCCTGTGCTATAACTCTCTGATATATGTGCGGGGTACAACAATAGTACTTGGCCCAATATCTCAGGGCATCAACTAAGGATCCTAGATCGCGTCCTTAGACATACTACCTAACTACCCAGGTACTAGAGAGTATCTTCTTGAGTGTTGTTCTCAGTGGAACTATAACAGTTAGGCGATCAATTGATTCATATATAGAGGGCTTCAAGATATCTAGGTCGATCCGTATATAGGTGTTTTCTGATGTGCTACCACTCGAAAGGGTACTAACATGGTTACAAGGGTGGCCAACAATGTGCACTTAAGTATAACTTGTAGTTCCTGCATGTATTCTTCCCCAACCATGGATTTATGTGCTGAACGATAGATCTATGTAGCTTTAAGACGCTGAAATACGTCTCTACCCTGAAAAAAATAACCCATAATTTTTTGCCAAGGAAAGTGCTCTAATACCATTTGTAAGGTACCAGATCTATTACAATATCTTAAAAGATAAATATTGCAGTGAATAATAGTGGAACAACACAATAGATGAAATCATAGCACCAAAATAATACCTTTATTGATAGGAAACAATGTTCACTTGCCTCTTCGAGGAGGAAACCTCCAGCAGAGCAACGCTCTGTTGCAATGATCCTCAAGACAAAACATCTCATGCCCTTGACTCCTATTTATACTAAATCTATCTATCAAAAGAACAGTCTAGATGAAGATCTTCTAGAAGTAGAAGCTTCTATTAGGTCTTCTTACATTTGACTTATTATTCCTTATTAATAGGCCTTATTAATATTGGCCTTTGTTACATGGAAAATATCTTATTATACCTACGTGAGGGGTTAGGGAGGTTAGGTGTAACATCCCCACTATAATCCCCCATTTGATTAATGCTTATGTAGATATAACGTGTGGCTACGACCAAAGTGATGTAATATGTGAATTTTATTTCCTTGTGTTATTAATAAAATGTGATGCCAACTACTAAGGGGACATGGACAAGAGATGGGGGATGAATTAATCCACAAGAGGGGTGAGTGTCTAGGACAATGGCCAAGAGGGGGTCCAAGGGGGAAATACCCATGTATATTAATTTAACCCATTTTTCTAAATTTTCCATTTGTATATGAATCTTCCCATTTTTGATTGAGTGTTCCCAAAGCCAATCATTGAATAAATGTAAGAGGGTGGGTGTGAGTGGTCACATCCCAAATTTATTGGGAACATGGGGGTTGAATACATTCAGCTTGGGGAAGAGTGAGAGTTAAGAAAGGAAAGCCAAAGAGAGAAAATTCGTATGGGTAGGGACAACAATTTTTACACACTGAGTTTTTGTGCATGGTAAGCAAGTAGAGAGAGAAAAAAAGAGTTTGAAGCTGATATAGCCATGGAGGGTAAATTCTAGAGCATTATGGAGCATATTTGGAGTGAATTGGATCTAGAAAACTGAAGAGTCACGTTGTCCGGAATGAAGATTGAACTCTTGTGTGAGTTGCACTAAAACAACAAGTGTTTGTTGTTGGTTTGCTGATAGTTTTCCTAGCAACAATTTCCTTTGAGTTCCCAGTTGAGATATTCCTAACTACTTGTGCCAAAGAGACCCTGATAAACAAATGGGACACCCGAGGGACTGAGATCAATGAATAGGTACATTCCTTGGATTGGACAGGTCAAGAGGAAGAGAGTTGGTAGAAAATTGGGGTAGTTGTATGAGAATATAAGTTGGGTTGAGAGTTTTATGAGATGTGAGTGGAATGTGAGAGACCACCCTCTTTTGTGGATTGCTTGCCTCAACTCGAGGGTAACTCGCTATTGAGATTTGGAAAAATGAGTCTATGGTTTGGTGGAACATCCGTCCCAAGCAGCTAGTTGCACAACAATTGTGAAAATATTAGTGTTTTATCTTGATGCTGTGTTAAATGATGTGTTTAATTACTGTGCATGAAATCTGTGTATTTGGAAGTGATTTATATGATGATTTAATGAGTTGTTTCACTACATTTCATGTTGATTATTAGCAGACTGTAGATGCTTCTATTTTGTGGTTATAAACACTAGCTAAATCCGTTTTAATTTGTAGCTTAAAGATATAGGAAATGAGTTAACTGTAAATGAATTAAATTAGTTAGCAGAAATTTCAATTTTGTGTATATTCTGCACCGTAATGTCCCTTGGTTGGATTGGGGGACATTACATTAGGTCCCTAACAGAATGGAAAAAAAAAAGAGTCATCATTTCTCTCTACTTTCATTGGCCCCTCTGATGTTCAACATCAACACCTCTCCACATCAATGCGGGTCTTACTTTGCAACAATTGCAGTGTCCAGTTTCAATAGGAGACCCCTGGGTTTGACAGACTATCAATGCCTTCAAGTAATGAACGCACACTCCCCATTTTCACTTCAAACTCCAGGGCATGTTATCCTTTAGAATTGTCATTTTTTGTTACCAACTCCCCTACGAGCACTACAAATCTCTACTTCATCAATTTTTCAGTTATAGGATCACCCAGGTCCTAATGATCAGACAAGAGACTTGAAACTCTTGTCCACTACTGTAATCATTTCTATTTATGGCATGGGCATGGGTCATTCCCACCTCACTTATATAAAACAAGTTCAATTTTCAACAATATTGTATTTTGCAGGTGGACCTCTCCTTATTCCTCCATGGATGGTCCTTATCCCTTCAAGCCTCCTTTCTCTCTCTACAACATAGTATCAATGTACAAAGTAAAATAAATGGTGGTTTATTTCATCTATACATATTTTTCTAACATCAGACATCAGGGGGTATCTTTTATCACCTAAAAATTGCTCATGAAGCTATATATGTGATCATCAGAAGGGTTATCATTTCAATACACTAAGGTGCATGTTCATGGCATTAATACACCATATTCAACATGATAAAAGCTATAGAAAGTGGATATTTTTATTATCTGCATGACTCAATTATATCGGTTTGCATGAGCCGCACGTTCCCATGGGACCGTTCCTTCGAAAGTCATGCAGATCGACTAGAAATTAAGTTTCACCAACTTTTGACACATTGATGACTGACAATCCCATCAGATATAATTCCTAGATGAAGGACCAAGAGACCTCGAGCCCATGAGCATTGAAGGATGGTACAACAAGTGGGTTCATGTATACTCAAGCATGGGATGCCACACCCTAGTGACCTCCCCTCCCATTGAAACTAGTTTTTATCAAGGTTGTTGGAGGCCTATAAAAAGAGGCCATTAGCATGCACAAGGAGAAGAAAAACCAAAGCAATGT
>JASDQU010436506.1:14991-26083 GCA_032191745.1 Picea mariana | reverse complement strand
GATATAAAAAAATGTGGGCCTCACCCATACATAAACAATATACCACCACTAAGATGGAACAAGCTCAAGGAGCCCCCAATTGGAGACTCCCCGCCAGCTGGAGGATCCCTACCTATTGAGCACTCTGTCAGCTAGAGGCATCATCTACCAAGTCAAATATAAACCTATCATCATGGCCCGTCGAACCAACGAGCGCCAATTAGGATCAAGTTCTATGCAAGCCTCCAATACCTCCTTATCCCACACCTCCATCCATCGCTCATTTGACACTCCATGGAGTACTTAATAAAAATGTCAGAACAAGTCATCTAATTGATCATGTAGCCTTTCCTCTCTAGTTTCATCTCCCCCATCTATCATATCAACCTATGGTTGCTTTGCTGGTCCTACCTCTACCTCCTCATGGCATCGACATCATCCAACCCTAGAAGGTCCCTATCGGACTATCACTGCTAACTCCCTCACCAAAGGGGTGCCTCGATCGCAAGGTCCAACATGTGCAATCACAAACATAGTTACCCATCAGTAATATGTTAGAAAATAAAAACCATGCATAAAAATATAAAAAAACAACATAATTACGATATGTAACCACATCAGTACTCACCTCAACGGTCCTAGACCTACCAAAGGGGACGATCATCTCCAGATCATGTCAGTAGTCCATACCGACATAAGGGTACTCTAGGATAACCTATACTATCTACCTCTGTAACCCCTAGAATTATGAGTAAAATATCGCCCCATTGGTCCGACGCCCCCTCATATCAATATCTCTCCCCATCGCCACATCTGTGGCTAGGTTGGCCCAGTCACCGCTAGCGTAATCTATGGGTGTAAGATGACCACCCATTGAAATAAAAAACTACATAAATGGAGCTAAGGGTGAAGTATCCCTTAATACTCCACATGCACCATGTCAACTGAGAAAACATGTCCTCCCTCATTAAGAATTCCTAGACATAGTTACGACCCTAGAGTACATGCTCCACAATCATCATATAGGCCTCAATAATCCTCTGGGTGCCCAAGGATATGTAGATCCTCACTACCATCGTGACCACAACCCATAGAATAAAATCTTGGATGTGCACAACCCAGATCGATCCTCTAGTAATCGCATCCTGACTATCACAATAACAACCAACTAGATTCTGCATAGTGACCCCCCCATCCGTATAGGGGATCACCTTGGGGACCTCCCCCTGAATGGAGAGTATCGTCAAGAAATATATGTCATTATCTACTAACATATCCACCATCTATCCTCACACCTCAAACACCTAATGGTGGGGCCTCCACATAGGAACTAGAAAGTTCAACAACTCCTCCTGGAAGCGCAACGATGAACGCTGAATAAATTTGAGAAAGCCAAAGTTGGCCATCTCAAATCTAGCCACCAAATCATCCATCACTTCCATACGCAAGGAATCCCAATTCTCCTCTCACCATTGAATTAGCATGGTGGCGGCTCCAAGTATCACAATCTGCACAAACATGAGTTAGTCAGTCACTAAACCTTGCAAACAAATTCATCATTTTTTCATCTTTCTCATGGTTCACACGACTATTCACCAAACATTCATATGGAAACCCAATGTTTCTATGACTCACCTAGCCACACCAACCCGTGTGATTTTTTGATATACATTTATGTTGATCAACGTGGGAAATCAACTTATAGTTGAGATGACCTCAACAGGATTGGGTGGTCGTCAATCATGCTGTATAGTGTGGAAGATTGGAATACATCTATGCTGACATGCACGACTATATTCCAATCATCCTCATGGACCATGCAACCACCTTTAAAGAGGGGTTGTATGGCCCATTGTATGATCCTACCTAAAAAATTAAAAATTCCAAAATTATGAGAAGGTCAAGACCCCTTACTTGGCTCTCCCAATACTCAAATTGATTGGTTGATTCATGCACAAGGGAGTCCAAAATATCATGAGATCCACCAAACTACATGCGTCCATGTCACCTCAGGTACAAACAAGGTGGCATGGTGCACCCCACTACCATTCATGAATAATTTGAAGGATGGAAATTTATCTCACAATGTTGAAACCTTGGTGAATCTTACTAGTCGTGGATATGCAAACTATAAAATGTTTGGTGATATTTTTGTAAAAATATTCAAATTTATAAGGATTTTATATATTTTCTATACAATTTGGGCTATTTTAAAGGTAAAATAATTTTATTCTATAGAATTTGGTAGAATCACTTTCAGAAAAAATGGAAGTTGGAAAATCTTTTGTTTTGGAAAAATCCTGGAAAATTAGCCCATAGGCGATATATATCCCCTAAAATTTTCCTTGCTAGCATTTATACGATCCAATTATAAACTTCCTTGAGCCCATATGAGATCTTAGAAGTTCCATTTTTCAAGCCACTGGCACCGTTGGGATCATTGTTCGCCATTCTACATGATGGTATGTTCTATTCAACTTTTCGCACACCTTCTTCAAGACCCCCAGTCTCATCACTTTGCTCACACATATGCTTGCTCACTACCGCTTTGTTCACAATTACCTTATCAAGTTCTTTACTTTCAAGTATTTTTCACTTTAGGTATTTTGGTTTTTGTGTGTAGGTACTTGTCACCACAATCACATCATCTTATGCCAGGGATTTTCCAAGGCTCCTCAGGTATATACTTCAAAAGTGGAATGTAGTCACTCCCTTTGCGAATAATTGCATTTACCAATATCATTCCTCCACATATCCATTTAGGATCACACTCCATGGTATCACAACAACTTCACCCAGTTCCACTTGCATCAAATTTCTGTCTTTCAGTAGTTTCTTACCCACATGGGTTGTCTCAAATTTTAGCCCCCTAGAAAAATTGAAACTCATGTTATTTTATCCCATAATATGGTATTCCAAGTATTTTTCACTTTAGAGAATGAACGCCATACTTCTCCTCATCATACTGCTATCTCAAACACCCATGGACTCCTATATTCTCCCAAGTTTTTGATTGGTTCTATTGAATGCACCCCTACATTTTTATTTGCCTCTCATCTCCTCCAAGATCAATCGATCATCTGCAATCCAATTCACCATTTACCCACCTACACAGAGACCCACCCTTGGGGCCCCCACCCTTCATTTGTCCTCACGAAGTCACAGATCAATAGGCCAAGCCATTTAATCACTTGAACAACTTCCTTTGTACTTTCACATTCAACCCAATTATTCTTTATTCATTTGGTAATTATACAAAGTACCTTTTGCTTTACAACAAGCAACTAGACTGAGACCATGACATCCAATGGCACCATTTTTTACCTAGTGACAACCCTAGTCACCCTTGGTTGGAACATTCACACTGAACAACCATGTCTACAAAAACCTCTCTTATTAGACAAACCTTGAGTATCCCAGTATTCTTTATTATGATCCCTGAGTTTTCACCCATACCAAAAAAACTTTGCCGCTTCATCAACTTCAATTACATTTTGAAAAATACCCTGCCAGTATCTAATTGTCATCCTGACATCATATCACTTTTTGTCTAGTTGACTATTTCATTGCTTCCACTACCATCTATCACTTATGCTCCTACCAAGGGAAGTATTGAGTCCCCTTTACCATCAACCTCATCCATACTTCTTAGTCACACATCACTCTTGTAAAGTTAGTACCTAGTACCATATTGATCACTTGATTTCAGGGGGAACTTTAACCTTTGTGGTCGCGACACCATTCATGTTGATGTCAACACCAGTTTCCAAGAAGGTTGCAGTATCTTGGTTCCCATTACCATAAAAATGGTGTGACTCGAATGTGTAAGGTACTAGATCTATTATAATAGCTGAAAAACAGAAATATTGAAGAGAATAACAACTAAAACACAATACATAAAACCACAACACCAAAATAATACCTTTATTGATAGGAAACAATGTTCACTTGCCTCTTCGAGGGGGAAACCTCCTACAGAGCAGTGCTCTATTACAATAATTCTCAAGAAAAGAATTCTCATGCCCTCAACTCCTATTTATACTAAATCCATCTATCAAAAGAACAATCTAGAGGAAGATCTTCTAGAAGCGAAAGCTTCTATTAGGTCTTCTTACATTCGACTTATTCTTCCTTATTACTATCCCTTATTAATATTGGCCTTTATTACATGGAATTTTTTTTATTCTACCTACATGAGGGGTTAGGGAGGTTAGGTCCCTAACATGCCCCCCCCTTAAAAAACAACCTTATCCTCAAGGCTTGAGATGAGGAAATTGCTATAGAATGGTAGCCGTCTCCTAGGTGGCATCAACTGGAGTTGTATCTTTCCACTGGACTAACACTTCCTTGATGGTGTGATGATGGAGATGACGCTCATGCTGGTCTAAGACTGCTTGTGGCTACAACTAGATGGATCCTTCTTCATCCAACTTGGGAATACTGGTTTAAGTTTGGCACTTAGTTCCAATTAGCTTCTTTAAGTAGGAGACATGAAAAATAGGATGAATCTTAGAATGACTGGGAAACGATCACTGATAGGCCACCTGTCCCATGTGCTTGAGAATTGTATAAGGAAAATAAATTTGGGTGCTAGTTTCTGACGATGGTCATCCTTGAGTGAATTCTTCTTATAAGGTTGCAGTTGAAGAAACACCTAGTCCCCTTCAACAAATTGACATTTTAAGCGACCTTGATATGCTTGTTGCTTCATGAAATTCTGAGCCATGACCAAATTATCTTTGAGGATATGGAGAATAACCTCTAGAAATGTAAGAGTTTGGTCAACCTCCTGGACCTTTGAGACATCGTGCATGTATGATAGAAATTAAGGTGTTTTTTTTTCCATATACTACTTCAAAAGGAGTCATGCGAGTAGTTGTATGGTAAGAAGTGTTGTACCACCATTCAGGTAGGGGTAACCATTCAACCTAATGATTTTTTCGTTCATATGCAAAAAACATCAAATATGTTTCCAAACACTTGTTGACAACTTCAGTTTGACCATCAGTCTGAGGATGATAGGCAGTGCTGAAATGCAATTGTGTGCCTTGTAGCTTGAACAATTCTTGCCAAAAATTGCTAGTGAAAGTGGGATATCTGTCAGAAAAAATAGAATGAGGCATGCTATGAAGCTTGAAGATATGATCCATGAAAATTTGAGCCACAGTGGAGGCGGTGAATGGGTGTTGAAGAGCACAAAAATGAGCATACTTAGAAAGGCGATCAACTACCACCATGATGACTGACATATTTCTCGATTTAGGTAAGCCAACAATGAAATCGATAGAGATATCCCTCCAAATAGTGGGTGGGATCAGAAGCGGTTGTAGTGTGCTTGGGGATTTGATTTTTTCTCCCTTGTTGCATTGACATACATCACATTCTGCCACAAAAGTGAAAACGTCTTTTTTCATACCATCCTAGAAAAAGAACGTTTGACCCTATCATAGGTTTTGGTAAACCCTAAGTGCCCAGCTATGAGTGTAGCATGAATCTAAGAAAGCATTGTGGATTTAAGTTGGGATTGTTTTCTGAAATACATATGACCTTTGTAGCAAAGATCATCATTGTGCCAAGAGTACCGTGGGGAAACTGGAGAATTGTCTTGCAATTTTTGGATCAGACTCGAAATTTTGGGTTCTTGCAGGCATTCTTGGTGAAAAACTTGGAGCCAATATGGTATGATGAAGGAGAGGGAAAAAAGGGACCCTTCATATTCATATTTTCTTGAAAGAGTGTCAACAACCACATTGTCTTTTCCTTTCTTGTAAATGATTTCATAATCATATCCAAAGATCTTATTCACCCATTTTTGCTCCTTCAGGGATGAAAGACGTTGCTCTAGTAAATACTTGAGGCTCTAATGATCTGTCGTAATTTAGAAGCATTTCCCTAATAGGTGAGGGCGCCAAAGATTCAATGCATGCAAAATAGCGAACTTTTCCTTTTCATAGATTGATTGGCCCAAACGTCACTCTGATAGTTGTTTGCTAGTAAAGGCTAAAGGCCGACCATCTTGCATAAGCAATGCTCCAATTCCTCTCCCAGAAAAATCACATTCCAAAACAAATGTCTTTGTGAACTCAGGAAGGGCCAAGACAGGAGTGGTAGACATAGTCGCCTTCAAAGCTTGAAAGGAATGATCGGTCGCTGGAGTCCAAGTGAAATAATTATTTTTAAGGATATCCATGAGAGGTGCCACAATATTTCCATAATTCTTAACAAACTTGTGATAATATCCTGTTAAACCCCAAAACCCACACAAGCTTTTGAGAGTCTTAGGGCGAGGCCAATCCTACATAGCTTCAATCTTCTTAGGATCCACCCTGATACCCACCTTGCCAACAATATGACCCAAGTACTTGACTTTCAAGGATCCAAAAGCACATTTATATTGTTTGAGGAAAAGTTGGTGCTAAGAGAGTAGATGAAGAACTCGATCCACATGAGCAAGGTGGGATGTCCAAGTTTTAATATAGATGAGAATATCATCAAAGAAAACTAATAAAAAATAATGGAGAAAAGGACGGAAGACATGATTCATGAGGCTTTGGAAAGTGGAGGGAGAATTACACAAGCCAAAGGGCATGAAAAAGAACTCATAGTGGCCTTAATGTGTTCGAAATGCGGTCTTAGGAATGTCCACCTCTTTCATACATATGTGGTGGTAGCCAAAACAAAGATCAAGTTTAGTAAAGAACTGGGCACCACTTAATTCATCCAAGAGATCATCAATGACATGAATGGGAAATTTGTCTTTGATGGTGAGTTTTTTGAGGGCGCAAAAGTTAGGACACATGCACCAAGAGTCTTATTTCTTAAGTAACATGACCACATGATAAGAATAGGGGCTAGTACTAGGATAGATAATTCCCGCGGTGAGCAATTCTTGAAAAAAAATTTCAATTTCATTTTTTTGGGAAAAGGGACGATGATAGGGAAGAACATTGGGAGGAAGGCTACCAGGTACGAGGGGAATGGAATTATCATGAACACCATGGGAAGGAGGAAGTCCTTGGGGAGTGGAAAAAACAACTTGATGTTTGGAGAGGATGGATTGGAGGTCAGAAGGCACATAGGGTGTCTTAGTGGCTTGAATGGATTGGAGTTGTGCAATAATGCTAGAATGACCTTTTTAAGGATATTTTCCATGTGATGGGAACTAATGATCTCAGGGGAACCTGATATGAATCCTTGGAATTTATACTGTTGGCTCTCCTGGTTGAATTTCATGGTTAATTCCATAAAATCCATGAGAATGGGGACCAGAGTCCTTAACCATTTGACACCCAATACAATGTCACAACCACCCATGTCAATAGAAAACATATGATATTTCATGTGGTACTGACCAATTTGGAGAGACACATTTTCACAATGCCCCCCACATTTCATACACCCACCATTGGAAATCATGATTTGAAAGTTGTTGATTGCTCGGATATAGAAATTAGTTTCTTGGGAAATGTGATGATGAATAAAATTATGGGTGCTTCCACTATCAATGAGGATGATGACCTTCCAATGCTTAATGTAACCAATGAGCTTGAGGGTTTGGGGAGCAGAGAATCCAGTGAGAGCATTCAGGGAAATGGCCAGTTCAACTGTTGGGGGGTCTAAGGGTGGAGTCAGGTTAGTGTGTTCAGGTGATGCGACCACAGGGGGAGCACTGAACTTGTCTTCAAAAACATCCTTAGATATGGCTATAAAAATATTTTTTTAATTACACTTGTGCCCAGAAAATTTTTTGTCATCATAATTATAACAAAGGCCCTTGAGTTGGCGTTCAACCATTTTTTCCTGGGTCAATTTTTGGATCTTTAGTGGAGTGGAAGGAGGAGTGGAAGTGACTAGTTTAGGGCGAGGAATAAAGGATGGTTTTTTGGTTTGAGAAGAGAAAACCTTTTGTTCTTTCTTATCTCTTTTAGTACAACTTCTACCCAACTCTGGGGGCAAGCCATGAGGATGTGGGCACAGATCTCATCCTTGATGCCACTGATAAATTATTCTTAGAAAAAAGCATCAGACATGCCCTCCATTCAGAAATTCAATCGCTCAAAAGAAGCTATAAAGTCTTCCATTGTGCCAAATTGTTTCAACTTTGTCAAATGACCTAAATGGTTGGTGTAAGTGTAAAAATGTTCATAAAGCTCTACAAAAAATTGTGTCCAAGCCACATACCCTTTGCAATATTTTTTTCTCCATTGCCACCATTACCAATGTTCTTTATCTATATGGAGAACACCATACCATATTTTGGCCAACTCATCCGTAATGTCGTACAAAGAGAAATAGTTTTCCATTTGAGTTACCTAGCCGGTGGGATCCGAGCCATCAAATTTTTTCACATCCACACGTGGAAGGCATGGGTCACGTTGAAAGTGATGGGGCTGGAAAGTATAGGAATTGGAGGAAGTTTCACCTTCGGGATGCAAAGGTGGGCCAGAGGAGGTAAGGTCTCCAGTGATATTCATCTTGGCGCATATATGGCCAGTGAAGGATGCAAGATGGGTAGAGAGGTCTTGTTTCAAGGTTTCCATTTTTTGTGTCTATGGTGGAATGCATGTTTTTACTGATGGTGGTAATATTGGAACTGATATTCCGCACTTCCTACCGGGTCTCTGCGAAAGTAGAGGACAAGGAATTGAGGCAGACTTCAAGGTCTTGGCTACGGGTGTGGGCCATGATGAAGGAAGGAAACGTAAAGGGACAGGTGGGACCATACAGAAAAGGGGTTATGGGTGAAGGATATCATGACGGTCAGGGCGACAAGGGGAATCTAATGGGGTAAGTCCCAAATAAGGGGGTTGAAAGGGTTCAGGTCCATGGGAAAAAAAATTGCTAAAAATGATAAGTATGACTGCGATCAGGGAGAAGAGAGGAATCCAATGGGATAGAGCTCAAATAATGGTGCCAGCAAGCTCCATACTTGTATTTTTTTATTTTTTTTACTCCTGTGGAGTTATACTCCGATTTTTTTTTTAATCCCGCAGAGTTATACTCTGATCTGAAGAATACTGCAGTGTAGAAAGGCCCAAATTCTTAACAGGAAAAAATGTGTAGTAATCTCGCAACCATAATGTAGGTGGTAAAGTTGCTCGACAATATATCGTGTCTGTTCTATTTTTGTTTCCGTCCCAAGAGTTAGGGTATTCAGGTTTCTACAAACAAGGGTTTTCCCTGTGCTATAACTCTCTGATATATGTGCGGGGTACAACAATAGTACTCGGCCCAATATCTCAGGGCATCAACTAAGGAGCCTAGATCGTGCTCTTATACGTACTACCTAACTACCCAGGTACTAGAGAGTATCTTCCTGAGTGTTGTTCTCAGTGGAACTATAACAGTTAGGCGATCGATTGATTTATCTATGGAGGGCTTCAAGATATCTAGGTCGATCCGTATACAGGTGTTTTGTGGATTGCTTGCCTCAACTCGAGGGTCACTCGCTGTTGAGATTTGGAACAATGAGTCTATGGTTTCGTGGAACATCCATCCCAAGCAGCTGGTTGCACAACAATTGTGAAAATATTAGTGTTTTATCTTGATGTTGTGTTAAATGATGTGTTTAATTACTGTGCATGAAATCTGTGTATTTGGAAGTGATTTATATGATGATTTAATGAGTTGTTTCATTGCATTTCATGTTGATTATTAGCAGACTGTAGATGCTTCTATTTTGTGGTTATAAATACTAGCTAAATCTGTTTTAATTTGTAGCTTAAAGCTACATGAAATGAGTTAACTGTAAATGAATTAAATTAGTTAGCAAAAATTTCATTTTTATGTATATTCTGCACCATAATGTCCCTTGGTTGGATTGGGGGACGTTACATTAGGCCCCTAATAGAATGGAAAAAAAAAGAGTCATCATTTCTCTCTACTTTCATTGGCCCCTCTGATGTTCAACATCAACACCTCTCCACATCAGCATGGGTCTTACTTTGCAACAATTGCAGTGTCCAGTTTCAGTTGGAGACCCCTGGGTTTGAAAGACTATCAATGCCTTCAAGTAATGAATGCACACTCCCCATTTTCACTTCAAACTCCAGGGCATGTTATCCTTTAGAATTGTCATTTTTTGTTACCAACTCCCCTACGGGCACTACAAATCTCTACTTCAACAATTTTCCATTTATAGGATCACCCAGGTCCTAATGATCAAACAAGAGCCTTGAAACTCTTGTCCACTATTGTAATCATTTCTATTTATGGCATGGGCATGGGTCATTCCCACCTCACTTATATAAAACGAGTTCAATTTTCAACAAGATTGTATTTTGCAGGTGGACCTCTCCTTCTTCCTCCATGGATGGTCCTTATCCCTTCAAGCCTCCTTTCTCTCTCTACAACATAGTATCAGTGTACAAAGTAAAATAAATGGTGGTTTATTTCGTCTATACATATTTTTCTAACATCAGACATCAGGGGGTATCTTTTATCACCTAAAAATTGCTCATGAAGCTATATATGTGATCATCAGAAGGGTTATCATTTCAATACACTAAGGTGCATGTTCATGGCATTAATACACCATCTTCAACATGATAAAAGCTATAGAAAGTGGATAATTTTATCATCTGCATGACTCAATTATATGGGTTTGCGTGAGCCGCCCGTTCCCATGGGACCGTTCCTTCGAAAGTCATGCAGATCGACTAGAGATTAAGTTTCACCAACTTTTGACGCATTGATGACTAACAATCCCATAATATATAATTCCTAGATGAAGGACCAAGAGACCTTGAGCCCATGAGCATTGAAGGATGGTACAACAAGTGGGTTCATGTATACTCAAGCATGGGATGCCACACCCTAGTGACCTCCCCTTTCCCATTGAAACTAGTTTTTATCAAGGTTGTTGGAGGCCTATTAAAAGAGGCCATTAGCATGCACAAGGAGAAGAAAAACCAAAGCAATGTTATGCTGGTTGTATGAGCTTATAGAACTTTTTTTCTCATAAAATCATCCATACTTTCATAGCCATTGTTTATTAGTGTATTAAACCTCTCACCCATTGAGAGCTTTGTACACATCTTCATATCATTCCATTTTGAGAGAGAGAGAGAGAGAGAGAGAGAGAGAGAGAGAGAGAGAGAGAGAGAGAGAGAAA
>JASDQU010436505.1:28714-44183 GCA_032191745.1 Picea mariana | reverse complement strand
ATCTTGCAAATATTTGAATCGTTATTACATGGGCATATTTTTTATGAATGTTGATGTATTGTTCTATTGAATGTGCTAACATTTTATATTATCACCATATGCTTGTGTTTCTTGGTTGTTGAGGACAAGTTGCAAGTGTATTGCTTTGAGTCAAGTGCTCAACGGTGGACTTCATCGAACATCTAGACGAGGTAGGCTCTTTATAATTTCTTGTTAGCATATTTGTTTATATAGCATACCCGAGATTATAGTTGATTTTTGTAGTCATTTCCGTCTGTTGTGGTTTACCCCTAGCCATAGAGATATTTTCCTCGTAAGAATTAGAGGTATAGTAAAATAGATTTGGTTCCTATATGAGGACTAAATATATGGAGGATGCCTAGGGATATTATAGCCATAAGGAGGAGGTCATAGGTTTAGGTGTCAACAACTTGGAAAGTAGAAGCATCCATATTTCATGATAGGATGGATGCTCATAGAGGATCCAACCAATAACATCGTGTTAATAGACATCATCATCATTCACCAAGATACTCAACCAGAAGAGCACATGCATGTTCAAGGTTAGAGAGTTTCCCAAGTGTGTCCCTTGTCAAAAGATGGAGGAGGAGGTCTAAGTCGGATATTTTTCAAGGAGAGTTCAGGAAGCTCAAGCCACCATCATTTGATGGAGAACATAGGAAGGGAAAATATGTTGAATCTGTTTGTTGGGCATGAGGAAATATTTCCAGTTGCATGACTATTCATCAAATGTAGAATTCAGAATATAAATATACCATTTACAAGGAAACGCAGCTATGTGGTGGGATCAACTCAAGCAACTTAAGCATATTTATGAAAAGAGAATTTCCTAGAAGTAGTTCAAGAGATATTTCCAAATTACTTGTTAGAGCAATATTATGACAAGAAAATACAAGAGTTATTTGAACTCAAGCTTGGAAGCATGATAATGGATGAGTATGAGAGAAGGTTACTTGAATTGTTGAGGTACGTTGGATTCATAAAGGATGAGAAGGTAAAATTTCAAATATTTATGAGTGGGCTACCTTCGTTTTACAGTGATAAATTTTGTTTTGATGAGCCCGAGGATTTGGAAGAAGCCATATGATCTGGATTTTATGAGCAGAACAAAATGAATACATATTATTAAATTATGCTTAACAAAAAATAACAGAGATACACTAAAACTGGTTTTCTATTCAATAAGGAAATAAGCTGAAACTGTAAAATGCAACGGAAAACAAGCTTGCTGGAATGGTGGTGGCTTATCTTTGAGAAGAGATGTGACGGTTGTGCTCATTTGCAAGATGATGGTTACAATGAGGCTCTGAAGTCCTTTTACAATAAATAGGAATGTCAAAAACCCTAGACATCAAAAAACCTAATCCTAGGAGATGAAGCGCCAAAATTCATGTGGGCCCCATTTGGGTAAGTTAGTACATCAACTTCCTAGGGTCATAACTTTTGCATACGATCTGTGTTTTAGGCGCACGATAGCCCGTTGGAAAGGTATAACCGAGAATACAAATTTTCAACTGGTCCAAGTTAGTGCCTTTGGGAGTCACTTGGGCCCCAAATCCCCAAAAAATGTCGTTTAGGGCCTCAAAATGGCCCCGAAAGTATGGAACCCGAAAAACTGCCAAGGTGGAAAACTATTTTTCGAGCCATTGGAATAGGTGGGTGGCCTCCAATATCCACTTGGATCAATACTCCCTCCTTAGGAAGAAATGGTATCCATTGTGTTGAGTTCCCCCATCAGATGAGGAAATTTCTACTAAATTTGGCCCCAGGTGAGCCACTTGCCTTGGTGCAGGAGCTGCCCTGCTTTGACAACTCGATAAAGTTGGATTCTTTGTTGTCGAGTGCCCTTGATATGTGTGTCCATAATATGATCAATGGATACCCATTTCATGTAGTCAGGGTTGATATTTTTTGGTGTCAATTTCTTTTCTATCTCTGAGGTGTAAAATAATGGTGGGAAATATGGTCGAAGGGCAGCCATGTTGAAGACTAGATGCAAACCAAGGAAGATGGGAATGTTGAGCTCAAAATCATTGTCACCCACAACCTTGGTGATGGTGTACGACCCATAATGGAGTGGGTGAAGCTTCCAATGGGGCCTTGTAAGGCGTTCTTTCTGCAAATGACACCAAACTTTGTCTCCCACTTGAAACTTTTGTGGCACCCGATGTTGATCATGGCGTTGCTTGTACTTGGCATTAGAATTATGTAGAATATCCTGAACCTTTTGGTGAATGTGCTGGATCCGCTCAATGAACCAGGTGGCTTTTTCAACTTCTGGTGGAGCAAGGGATGAGTCAAACGAGGTGGTCGCTAGGGGTAGTGCAATATCCATGGGGCTCAATGGTTGGAATTCCAACCCCACCTGAAAGGGACTGTGGCCAATTGAGCTATGCAGGGCTCAGTTGTAGCTATGTTGGACATAGGGAAGACTCTCATCCCATGTGAAGGGTTTTTTTGAATTGTACATGCGTAGGATATGTACGACCATCCAATTGACGACCTCAATTTGGCCATCTGTCTGGGGGTGGAAGGCATTAAATTTGGTGAGCTTGGTATCCAGTAATGACCAGAGGCTCGACCGGAATGAGATGAGGAACCAACTGTCATGGTTTGAGATAATGGATTGTGGGATCCCAAAATGTACCCATGCTCGTTCAAATAAGAGCTTGGCAGTGGCTTTTGCTGTGATATTCTTCTTGCAGGCAGCTAGAATCACCATCTTGGAAAAGCGATCAACAACCACAAAAACACAATCATTTACCCTTTTGGTGGATAGGAGGCCCAACATGTAGTCCATTGAGATGGATTCTGATGACCTGTTAGGAGTAGGAAGAGGGGTGTATAGGCCTTGTTTCTTAGTGGTCGGTTTGGAAATAACGCAGGTGGTGCAAGACCTGATATACTTGCCGACATCCTGTCAAAGTTTTGGCCAGTAGAAATGTTTCTGCAACAATGCCACTATCTTTTCGATGCCAAAGTGTCCTACCACCCGACTGTAGTGAGATTCCCAAATCAGCTTCATGTGCTCGCTTGATGGAACACAGAGATGGCCCATATGACACAACAACTCATCTTGAAGATGGAAATTACATACCACTGATTTGGTGCCCAACATTTGGTAGGTGGTAGAGAAGTTAGGGTCTATCTCGTAGAGGTGGGGCCATCCGGAGGTCTTGTGGTCACAAGAGTCTAGCATCATGGTGAGTGCCACGAATGGAGGTCGACTGAGGCAGTCAATAACTTGGTTGGTACTTCCTGTTTTATACTTGATGCTGAGGTGGAACTATTGTAAGTATGTTTACCACTCTTGATGGAGGTCATTCTGTAATTTTCCTTGGGTCTGCATGAACTATAGTGGCTTGTGATCAGTGTGGATGATTGTCTCCTTCCTAAGAATGTAATGTCTCCACTGGCGGCAGGATTTCACAATGGAGTACATTTCTTTGTCATAAGTAGGGTAATTATAGAAAACATATGATAGTGTCTCACTATGATATGCCACAGGGTGGCCGTGTTGAGTGAGAACAACGCCCACATCATAGTCTGAAGCATATGTCTTGATCTCAAAGGGATGTTGCAGGTACGGTAATGAAAGTAACGGGGATGAGCACAAGCGATTCTTCAAGTCATCGAAGGATTTTTGTTTGGACATGCCCCACAAAAAATTTTCCTTACCGCCACCCCTAGTTACTTGGCTAAGGGCCCATGCGATATGAGAGAATCCTAGCATGAGCCTATGATAGAAATTGGCGAGGCCCAAGAAGATCCGAAGTTCAGTGAGTGTGGTTGGGGCTGGCTAGTCATGGATGACCTAGATCTTGGCTGGATCCACATGCACACCATGTTGATCAATGATGTAGCCTAAGTAATGGACCATGTCCATGCCGAAGGACCATTTTTCCAAGTTTTCATATAGTTTGTGTTGTCGCAGGGTGTGCAAAACCTGTTGAATATGCTGCAAGTTTTCCGCCCAAGTCTTGCTGTAGATGAGGATGTCATCCATATACACCACACCAAAAGTATTGGTGAAAGGTTGTAGGATATCATCCATCATCCTCATAAATGTTGCTAAAGCATTTTTCAAACCAAAGGGCATGACCAACCATTCAAAAACACTTTCTTTTGACTTGAAGGTAGTCTTCCATACATCTGTCTGTTATATTGGGACCTGGTGGTAGCCAGACTTCAAATCAATATTACTGAATTATTTTCCCCCCGTGAGCTGATCAAGGAGGTCGTTGATTCAGGGAATCGGGTACTGATTTCATACTATGATTTTATTCAGGGCCCCGATAATCAATGCAGAGTTGCCAGGTCCCGTATTTCTTCTGCACCGACATGATTGGGATCCCATAAGGCTATGAGCTAGGATGGATGTGCCCCTTGTGGAATAGTTCTTGGATATTCCTCTTGATCTCCTCATTTTCTAACAGAGAGTGACGATAGACTGGCCCATTGGGTAGTGATGCACGTGGGGTCAGATCAATGGGATTCTTGACCTGGAAGTGTAGAGGTATCCCGATAGGAGAGGAGAAGATATCTGAGTATTATTCCACGACCTTATCCACTTGCTTCTGTTGTGTGGATAGATCAGTGGCGGAGGCCCTAAATGTGGCTGTGATCTTTCACTCACTCTGAGAGTGAATCACGAAGAAGAAAAATTTCCCAGTCTTAGAGATGACCTTCCTGCATTGCTTGAAAAAGTTCAAGGAAATAGCACTAGGAGGGACTGCCTTGAGTATCATGTACAATTTCTTTTTCAAAGTAATATTAACACTACGAGGCCTAGACTCATATACAACATGACATTTCCATAAATAAGGTTGGCCCAAAAAACATTACAAAATTCAAGAGGAGCAACATCACACAATACCTCATCTTCGAAGGCCTTGATTTCATACAACATTCGACACTATTGGCTGACGTGGAGATCACTTCCTTGGAAAACCCATCCAATGGTGTACGGTTGTGGGTGCAACTTTGTCAGCAGGGCTAGTTGCTTGATGACCTCTGGTGAGATGAGGTTCTTCTGGCTATCGCTATCAATGATTAAGTGCAGCGGGGTTCCTTTTACCCACATCTATGAATGGAAGAGGTACTCTCCCTCTTCTAGCTCATCTGATTCACCAGGATGGAACTTGGTGGTAGCAATGGTGGCACTAGGTTTTGCGTCAATGATCCGTCTTCCTCTTTCTGGTTTTGACTCAGAGTCAGAACCCGCATCTTATTCAAAGGATTTCACTTTGCCCACCAATGACTGCTTTGAACAACAGTCAGTAGTGTTATGCCAAGGGATATTATGGAAGTCACACCACTCCCTAATTCTCCAGATCGAGCTAGAAGGAGGCTACAACCTCCTTTCCTAGCCCTGTCCTACCACCCTGAAATATAAATGTAGACCAACTGTCACAGACTCTACCATTGTCACAAACTTTGTTAGAACTCTATTACTGTCTCTATCTCTGCCACTGCCACTATTACTGTCATTGCCACTGCCACTGTCATTGATATTGTCACTATCACTGCCACTATCATTGATACTCAACCAGATCCTCTCACATTAATCATATATCAAAGACACCTCCCAACTATATGTCCAACAAACACATGCCTCAACCAAGAATGATCCAACATCACCACATACCATCACAAGATATGTGTCTCAATCATGTACCATCATGTACCATGCATCAACCTGTTCCATCAAGTGCATCAACCATGTACCATAACGAGTGCATCAACTATGTACCAAAACAAGTGCATCACTCATATATAACAACAAGTGCATCAATCATGTACCAAACCTGTACCATCAGCCATGTACCTATACCATACCATATGCCAACCATGCAAATAAACCATGTACATAAACCATGCACATCAATACCTCTACCTTATACCATACCATGTGACAACCATGAAATGTATCTCATATACCATATCAAGCATCAAACTTGTACTATACCATGTAACATAAGATATGTTGAACAAGTAATACCAAGAGTGTATCTCAACCAAGTACCATCACCACTAAGATATGTCTCCTATGCATGTACTACCATATGCCAAGTGTATATCTCAATAATGTATCAATATCAATGGTAGACCACTAACACAATAACCATACACCTTGTATCAATAAACAAAGAAGTGTACCAACAATGTATCTCACCCAACATGTACCATATTCCATGAAATGTGCATCAACCATATGCTAAGAATATGTGCCAAATGTGTACCAAGCATGTATATTGATCACCAACAAGTACCTCATACATATACCAAAATGTATCTCAAACAATGTGCCCAATATCCAACATGCTCCTCAAACCATGTGCCTCAACCATATACCATATCACTCATGATATGTCTCAATCATGAGATACATCGTAACATCATAAACATGCAACCCTTAAAACATGCATATAAACATACCTGTAACTCTATAACAAACCTGGTGTATGTGATCATAGACCTGCAGACCTTCATCAACTTCAACAACAAGACTAAATTTCACAAACATAACTCTATACCTATAATGAATAAATGTATGAAACTTGACACAATATTATTCAGTATCTTCGATGCAATTCCTCCAAGTTTAATTTCTTGGAACATCCCCAAAAAGGAGTTATAGCAAAAATGGTAGACCTTGCTTAATTCTGGATTATTCTAGAGAGTGAATTTGTAGAGCATTCCTTGCGTGGAATGTTTGATATCTGGATCTGAAACTTGCACAAAACATACTAAGGACTGTAACCTATCCAATTAATTTTGTCTCACTAAATTTGGATCTTCTATGAATAATTCAGGACTGTTTTACACAAAACACTTGTTTGATACTAGTTTCAGGACTGGCCAACAATCCTATCTTCCACAGAGTGTATCTCCCAAACTAAAACGACCCAGAATATGAAATTTCTACCACAAGTACCTTGATATGTCTTCTCAGTATCCTATAGGTTTCACTATCTGAATCTTTCTATAAAAAAAATTATAGCGAAAATGGTAAGATGACCTGTAAATAACATACAATAGAACACATCCTCACAAGACTTCATCCTCCCTTGCAAATGCCTCATATATCCTTGGTTACCTCATATAAGAATCACTTGACCAATTAGATAGATGTTCAATGAAATTTTGTGTATATATAATGTACTTATGAGAGATTTCTTGAGGTGTATTTATACTTTTTCTAGGTAACATCTTTCTTTAACTTTGGGACCACTTTCCTTAACTTTAGGGATTATTGAACAATTTGGGACTACTTTCCTTAAATTTAGGGATTCTTTAATTTTCTTGTTACAACCACTTTACCCTTTCATTGATTGACTTATAACCAACTAGGGGGCTTCTTGACCATTCTTTGGGGCTTCCATATTCATAAGGCCATAACTCCTCAACCATGAGGATCCACGTGGCGTACCACCTATGACCGGAAATGGAATGACATGTAATATCCATATGTGATAGTATTACCTACAATTTCACTTTCCTTCATGTCATCATTCCTCAATAAACTATGGGTCCCATAACCACACCTCCTGAGCTACATGTAGACTACATCAAATGTACCCAACGAACTCATCATCAATCACGATCATACAAATTTCAATAAATTGTCCAACATATCTATACCTCTCCAAGGGTTGAAATTAATGACAACCAACTTTCCAAACCATCTATCCATCAATCTAAACCAACTGTCCAACAATATCTTCCTTTGGAATTAATGGAAACACTTATAAATGGAAACACTCATGCTCAAACTCTCTCTGTGACCATCACTTCTCATCAATTTTTCTCACTCTCCCCCTCTGACATCAATGGACAAGGGTATCTCTCTGGGTATCTCTCCCCCTTTGTGGATACTCCCCTTTACTTAAATCTCCTTGGGGATACTCCCCCTTTCTACACTACCTCTATCTCTCCATCATCGTGAATTTATTTATCTCTCACCCGTTGACAAAGGGTTAACTCCCTCTCCTCCTGATATTGCACCTGCTTAAACCAACCATGGGAAAAGGAGTAACTCCCCTTGTGGGTATGTCTCCGCCTGTTTGCATGCTATTGATCTTCCTTTGTCTCTCTTTGATGAATTTCCTTCTTGTAATATTTATAACTACTTATGCAATGTTTCCTTTCCTCTATTCTAGTGTTGTTCATTGTCCATTGGTGCTTCCTCATGTAATTCAAGACATATATAAAAATCATTCAAAGTTAAAGAATTCAAATATTCCTTTATTAATCATCCAACGGTCTCTAAGTTGATCTATGAATTAGTCTTTAAACCAATCTGTGAATCTCTAAATCAATATCTGAACCAATCTCTGAATCGATTTGTGAATATTTGAATCAATCTCTAACCGTATGTCACAAACTGTCCATAACTATGCTACTCAATTTTCCATAATTCCTACCCATATGTCACTGTACAAAGACTACTCTAAATCAAATATGTATAATGATATGATCTATCTTCTCATCAAAATATCCATTTATGGAACAACCTGTACTGAAGATTTATCTGCCTGAATACGATCATAATCTTCTGCCCGTGTAACTTCCAATTGACACATGTGTGGGAATATTTCTTTCTCAGTCGATCAATCTGTCATTCTATACTTCTACTCTCTGACTGCTCTAAATGTGTCTCCTAAAACCTGTAAGTTGCACAAAGGATGGATCTATGATCTGTCTCAGTTGTTGCATAGACTCCCCCTGTTCAATAATCATATTTGTTGGGAGTCTCCAAGTCGGGTGGCTTAGAAAAATACCTGCTCTGATGTAGAGTAATATTCCTCTTGATCTGTAGACTCATCATATATCTGAACTTTGACTTCTTCCTTTCTTCCCGTGAATTGTTTTTTCACTACAATTCCTGAAAGTGCAATCTCTTGAACCTATTCTTTATTCACCTGCTCTTCTTTTCTTTCTTGCACTACTGCAAATCCTGCGATCTCTGGGACCTATTCTTTATTCACTTGTTCTTTTGGTTTTTAATTTCTTCTCCAAACATTCCTCTGTCTGACATATTCCTTTTTCCTTGTATATTTTTATTCATCTCGTACTATTGCCAGTCCTGAGAGTATCTGATCTTCCTTTACCTGTTCTAGTTTTCTTTTTCCAAACCTTCTTATATCTGATATAAATGTTCTCTTTCATATAAGTATCCATCATGCTTCTACAATCACAAGATATGTGTCCATAGTTATGGCACTTGTAACATTAAATGTCATGTGGGGCCACATAAGCTTTTCTTGTTTGAACATTTCTTTCATAAACCCTGTAATGTGCAATCTTATGTCCAAAGTTAGTACAATAAAAACAATGACCATAAAATAAATTTACATACCTAGGAGTGAAGGATGTTATTTGTTGTGTAGTCCTTCTGAATTCCTTCCTTGGCTGATCATGATCTTCTCTTCTATAGATCCCTTATTTATGGTTGAAGCTTCTTTCTTGCCTGAACATGGTAGGTCTTGTTGAAGATGTATCTCTATTATTATTCTTTATTCTTGCTAACCATGATTCCTTCCTTTGAGTACTTCTGCATAACTCTTATTCTTTTATTCATTTTTCTTTTCGGTCACCTTGGAATGCTTCTCTTCATTCTTTACTACCGATGTAGATGTTTTTGTCTCTTCAATGTTCTTGTTGAGCTTGACGATTCTACTTCCCAATGTGAAAACTTCTTCTTCAAGCTTCTCAACCTCTTCTTATTTATTCATCATTTGAATCTTCATGACTTCTTCTATTCTCTTTGCTTCTTCAAGTTGGATCTTCAATGTAATTATTTCTTCTTCAAGTCTTCTCTCTTCTTGACCAAACTCTGTCTCAAGTTGGCTTAAATAATTAGTTATTTACTTGAGATGATATGTCAATATCTTCTCTCTCTTTTCTGCTTCTTCCTTATATTCTACTATTTTGGCTTCCAAACACTGCTTTTGATATTTTAGAGTTTCTTCAACCTTTCTAGCTTCTTCTAGCTGAGCTCTTAAGTTCTTGATGACCTGATGGGTTTCTTCAAATATTTGAACACTTTCCTTTCGTTTCATCAATAGTGATACATTTTCATCTCTTTCCTTCTTTAGTTCATCTAAAACCTCAATCGATTATGCTTCTATTTCATTTGGATTTTTTGTCTTATCACTTTCAATTTTCAAATAAGGGAAGTTGTCTTCAAGATGTCTGTGCTTTTAACAATTAAAACAAAAGAAATCACCTTTTCTAATTTCGTATACTTCAAACTATTCTTCTTTTGAATCTTTTTGACATGATGATCATATTTCTTCTTGTTATGTACCTACATCTCCTTTAGAAAACTCTGACTCTATGATGGGAGAACAATATATATTATGTAGCTTATCCCAAAGTTCTTTAGTTGATGAGAATTTACCTACTTTGTATTTTTTTGAATCACACAGCCCTTCCATGATTAGATCCATTGCTATTTTATTCTTCTTCTTTAATTATTTCTTGGCTGCAGTCTTTGGTTTCTTTGTAGCATTGTATTATGCAATAACTGAGTGCCAAATGTCATATCCCTTTGCATGTAAAGTTGTTTTCATTCGTCTACTCCAGTAGGGATAGTTATGACCATCAAACTGTGGTATACCAATCTTAATGTAATCCATGATCTCCTTTTAGTGGTTAAACTGCTTCTTGAAGGACCCACTCTGATACCAATTGTTGGATTACTGAGAGGGGGGGTGAATCAATAATGAGAAATTGTTCAACTTTTAACCACAATACATATTATTTATATTTACCAATAGTGTTTAGCAGTATACCATAAATGTATCATATATGAATACATCCAATAAATATATCATAATCATGTAAACATAAGAAACATCACATCAACATCACATCAAGAACACAATATGCCAGTATTTACGTGGAAACCCAAATGGGATAAAACCATGGAATGCTTTCTTATATATATCAAGAATTCATTCATAGGAAGCACCAACTTCCCAATTCTCTAGCTAGAACTGGAAGGTGACTCCAACCCCCTATTCTCAGGCTCCAACCTGAATAAGCTACAACTCCTTGATTCTTTGGCTCAGACCAAAAGGAGGCTACAACCCCCTAGGTTCCCTGGCTCCAACTAGAAGGTGGATAAAACCACCTAGTTCTCAGGCTCCAACCTGAAGGAAGCTCCAACTCCCTAATTCTTTGAATCCAACTGGAAGGAGGATATAACCCCCTTTCCTTGCTCTGTCCTACCACCCTGAAATACAAATGTAGACCAAATATCACAGACTTTTCCATTGTCACAAACTTTGTTACAACTTTGTCATTGTCTCTATCTCTATCACTGCCACTATTACTATCATTGTCATTGCCACTTTCACTGATATTGTCACTGTCATTTCCACTGCCACAAATACTCAACTAGATCCTCCCACATGAATCATACATGAAAGAAACCTCTCAACTAGATGTGCAACAAACACATGCATCAACCAAGCATGATCCAACATCACCACATACCATCACAAGATATGTGTCTCAACCATGTACCATCCTATACCATGCATCAACTTGTACCACAACCTGTACCATCAAGTGCATCAACCATGTACCATAACAAGTGCATCAACTATGTACCAAAACACATGCATCAATCATATATAATAACAAGTGCATCAATCATGTACCAAACATGTACCATACATCAACGTGTACCATCAACCATGTACATATACTGTATACCATACCATATGCCAACCATGCAAATCAACCATGTACATCAACCATGCACATCAATACCTCTACCTTATACCATACCATGTGCCAACCATGAAATGTATCTCATATACCATATCAAGCATCAAACCTGTACTATACCATGTACCATAAGATATGTTGAACAAATAATACCAAGAGTGTATCTCAACCAAGTACCATCAATACTAAGAGATGTATCCTATGCATGTGCTACCATATTCCAAGTGTATATCTCAATAATGTATCAATATCAATGGTAGACCACTAAGACAACAACCATACACCTTTTACCAATAAACCAAGAAGTGTACCAACAATGCATCTCACCCAACATGTACCATATACCATGAAATGTGCATCAACCACAGGCCAATAATATGTGCCAAATATGTACGAAGCATGTATATAGATCACCAACAAGTGTCTCATACATATACCAAAATTTATCTCAAACAATGTGCCCAATATCCAATATGCTCCTCAAACCATGTGCCTCAACCATATACCATATCACTCATGATATGTCTCAATCATGCCATACACCATAACATCATCAACATGTAACCCTCAAAACATGCATATAAACATACCTATATCTCTATAACAAACCTGGTGTATGTGATTACATACCTGCAGACCTTCCTCAACTTCAACAACAAGAGAATATCATCTTCATCAAACATTACCTTAGTCTCACATGACTAGTCTTGTATTAGTCACAAACCCTAACTTTCAACAAAAATAAATATGCACCTGTAATGAATAAATTTCTAAAACTTGTACACAATATTCTTCAGTATCTTTTCAGCAATTCCTCCAAGTTTCACTGCTTGGAACATCCCATAAAAGGAGTTATAGCAAAAATGGTAGACCTTGTTGAATTTAGGATTATTCTAGAGAGCAAACTTGTAGAGAATTACCCATGTGAAATATTGTATATCTAGATCAGAAATGTGCAAAAAACATACTACAGACTGTAACCTATCTAATGAATTTTTCTCACTAAATTTGAATCTTCTATGAAGAAGTTATGACTTTTTTACCCGAAACCTATTTGAGACTAGTTCGAGGATTAGCCAACAACCCTATCTTCCACAGAGTGTATCTCCCAAAATAGAATGACCCAGATGCTTAAATTTCTACCATGGGTACCTTGATATGTCTTCTTAGTATCCTCTAGGTTTCACTGCCTGAATAATTCTATATAAAAAAGTTATATCGAAATGGTAAGATGACCTATAAATAACATACCTTAGAACACATCCTCACAAGAATTTATCCTCCCTTGAAATTGTGACCTTCTTTACTTCATCTTCTAAAAAATTCCTTAGATATCCTCAGTTACCTCATATAAGAATCACTTGACCACTTAGATAGATATTCAATGAAATTTTTTGTATATGTAATGCACTTATGAGAGACTTCTTGAGGTGCATTTATACTTTTTCTAAGTAACCTCTTTCCTTAACTTTGGGACCACTTTCCTTAACTTTAGGGCTTATTGAATTTTATTGTTACAACCACTTTACCCTTTCATTCATTGACTTGTAACCAACTAGGGGCATCTTGACCATTCTTTAGAGCTTCCATATTCATAAGGCCATAATTCCTCAACCGTGAGGATCCATGTGGTGTACCACCTGTCACCGGAAATGGAATGACATGTACTATCTATATTTGATATTATTACTTGAAATTTCAATTTGCTTCATGTTGTTATTCCTGAATAAACTCTGGGTCCCATAACCACACATCTTGGGATACATGTAGACTACATCAAATGTACCCAATGAAATCATCATCAATCACGATCATACAAATGTCAATCAACTGTAAAAAATCTCTGGACCTATCCAAGGGTTGAAATCAATATCTAAGGGTTGACATCAATCTCCAAGGGTTGACATCAATGCCAACCAACTGTCCAAACCATCTATCCATCAATCTAAACCAACTGTCTAAACCATCTATCCATCAATATAAACCAATTTTCCAACAAAGTTGACCAGGGGCATCACGACTACAATGAATTATGGTTTTAGGCACATATCAGTTCACAACATTCCTTCACTCTTCAACAATTCTTGACATCATATCAATCAAAGAAGTTGGTTTCTCAAAGTATATCTTCCAAACCTAAATATGAGTTTTTTTGCAATCTAGTTATACACATGGCTCCATTGGAAGTATTCCTATACTTGAAAGAGATTTTATTTTTCAAGCAAAGTAGGATAGGGTAGAAGAATAAATAAATAAATAAAATAGTAAACATAAAAATAAGTCCAGTTGTGAAAACCAATTTATTGACTCAACTAGCATGAGTTTTGCTTGAAAACCTGGAAACTAGCAGGCAAAATTCTCAATAAGTTCTACATGTTGGTTTAATATTGTATTATGGTTCTTCAAATAAGTTTTGGTCTATGCTTGTACTGGATGATGTGGGATCCCTTAAAGCCATAATTCCAGTAGGTATTGTCCCATTGACTTGAATACTCTATTTGGGATCAAGAGCAAGATATATTTATAATTCCTTGGAACTTGTATGCCTCAATGATAGGTTTCCTCACTAATAGCGGTGGGGATGCTTTAATGCCTCTTGACTAAAAAATCCTGCAGGTTACTCGACTCCAACACATTCATTCATGCCTGACAGGACACATTAAGGTACCTTGATGCTCATTAACATCAATGGTGAGTGATATCACATTGGTTAACAACATACATTAATGGCTAGTAATCCAATGATTTATTTCCATGCTTGACATCAAGAATTGTACCACAGATTAAATATTTTGATGAAGACTGTATGGTTTAATGGTATTAACAGTTGTATCATTTTCCACATTTTGTAAATAAAAAGGGTAAGCCATTCTTGTTGTAGTATCTTTCCCTTTAGCATAGTTTTTGGTTCCCTATAGTAGTATTCATGGTTGTTATTTTGGTTCTAGTAGTATTTCTCATTTGATGATCAACACAGACGATTTTTAGATTTAAAATAAACTCCAAATATTTAGTTTCAACATATGATTTCCTATATTATATTTCCTAGAATCGTTCAACAACCTCTTCATTCTTCCAACAACAAGTAATCAAATATCATATCTCAGAAGAATGAATGAGGACATGCATCATCCTCAATATGGGGGAGAGAGAGCATTGAAGTATCAATGTCCTTCTATAGTTCTAGATGTAGATTATGTCCCAGCTCCTTTAGACAATCTTCAACATAATTTTTTACCCAAGCATCCAAGCACCCGGTACTCATCTTATTCTGATCATTTTCAAATTATCATGACAGTGGAGAGGTAAAATGGAACAAAATAATTTCAAGAATTTAAGTAGTTTATTATTGCCTCATCATCAGGGTTTCTTTCAAACAAATTTTATACAAGACGGTTGCACAAGATCATAGCTTACTTTTCCTTATGAATATGTTTTAGAGAAATTCTGTAGTTTTTTTAAAACTTTATGTAGCTACAGAACCTATAGCAGACTATCTTCAGGGATGAAATTTTCATGACATTTGCAAGCAGATGAGGATGAGTTAAAAAATTCTAGGACATGGGTTTTGAGGAGAATATGATAAATTGAGTAAAAGGCGAGAAAGTGTTTTAGAAAATGCATGATAAGGGTGTTATAAAAATAGGACCGCGGAGCAATAAAATAAAACAAATGCGGAAACAAAACACAGAAGATACACAATACA
>JASDQU010436505.1:10377-28530 GCA_032191745.1 Picea mariana | reverse complement strand
AGATCCTCTCACATGAATCATATATCAAAGACACCTCCCAACTATATGTCCAACAAACACATGCCTCAACCAAGCATGATCCAACATCACCACATACCATCAAAAGATATGTGTCTCAACCATGTACCATCATGTACAATGCATCAACCTGTTCCATCAAGTGCATCAACCATGTACCATAATGAGTGCATCAACTATGTACGAAAACAAGTGCATCAATCATATATAATAACAAGTGCATAAATCATGTACCAAACCTGTACCATACATCAACCTGTACCATCAACCATGTACCTGTACCATATACCATAGCATATGCCAACCATGCAAATAAACCATGTGCATAAACCATGCACATCAATACCTCTACCTTATACCATACCATGTGCCAACCATGAAATGTATCTCATATACCATATCAAGCATCAAACTTGTACTATACCATGTACCGTAAGATACGTTGAACAAGTAATACCAAGAGTGTATCTCAACCAAGTACCATCACCACTAAGATATGTCTCCTATGCATGTACTGCCATATGCAAAGTGTATATCTCAATAATGTATCAATATAAATGGTAGACCACTAACACAATAACCATACACCTTGTATCAATAAACAAAGAAGTGTACCAACAATGTATCTCACCCAACATGTACCATATACCATGAAATGNAATATTAAATTACCCGCTATTCTGAACATCGTCAGAATAGCGGGTAAATCTCAATAATGTATCAATATAAATGGTAGACCACTAACACAATAACCATACACCTTGTATCAATAAACAAAGAAGTGTACCAACAATGTATCTCACCCAACATGTACCATATACCATGAAATGTGCATCAACCATATGCTAAGAATATGTGCCAAATGTGTACCAAGCATGTATATTGATCACCAACAAGTGCCTCATACATATACCAAAATGTATCTCAAACAATGTGCCCAATATCCAACATGCTCCTCAAACCATGTGCCTCAACCATATACCATATCACTCATGATATGTCTCAATCATGAGATACATCGTAACATCATCAACATGTAACCCTCAAAACATGCATATAAACATACCTGTAACTCTATAACAAACCTGGTGTATGTGATCATAGACTTGTAGACCTTCATCAACTTCAACAACAAGAGAGTAACATCTTCATCAAACATTACCTTAGTCTCACGGGACTAGTTTTGAATTAGTCACAAACCCTAAATTTCAACAAACATACCTTTGTACCTATAATGAATAAATGTATGAAACTTGACACAATACTATTTAGTATCTTCTCTGCAATTCATCCAAGTTTAATTTCTTGGAACATCCCAAAAAAGGAGTTATAGCAAAAATGGTAGACCTTGCTTAATTCTGGATTATTCTAGAGAGTGAATTTGTAGAGCATTCCCCTCCTGGAATGTTTGATATATGGATCTGAAACTTGCACAAAAAATACTAAGGACTATAACCTATCCAATTAATTTTGTCTCACTAAATTTGGATATTCTATGAATAATTCAAGATTGTTTTACACAAAACACTCGTTTGATACTAGTTTCAAGACTGGCCAACAATCCTATCTTCCACAGAGTGTATCTCCCAAACTAAAATGACCTAGAATATGAAATTTCTACCACAAGTACCTTGATATGTCTTCTCAGTATCCTACAGGTTTCACTATCTGAATCTTTCTATAAAAAAAATTATAGAAAAAATGGTAAGATGACCTGTAAATAACATACCATAGAACACATCCTCACAATAATTCATCCTCCCTTGCAAATGCCTCATATATCCTTGGTTACCTCATATAAGAATCACTTGACCAATTAGATAGATGTTCAATGAAATTTTGTGTATATATAATGTACTTATGAGAGACTTCTTGAGGTGTATTTATACTTTTTATAGGTAACATCTTTCCTTAACTTTGGGACCACTTTCCTTAACTTTAGGGATCGTTGAACACTTTGGGACCACTTTCCTTAAATTTAGGGATTCTTTAATTTTCTTGTTACAACCACTTTACCCTTTCATTGATTGAATTATAACCAACTAGGGGCTTCTTGACCATTCTTTGGGGCTTCCATATTCATAAGGCCATAACTCCTCAACCATGAGGATCCACGTGGCGTACCACCTATCACCGGAAATGGAATGACATGTACTATCCATATGTGATAGTATTACCTACAATTTCACTTTCCTTCATGTCATTATTCCTTAATAAACTATGGATCCCATAACCACACCTCTGGGGCTACATGTAGACTACATCAAATGTACCCAACGAACTCATCATCAATCACGATCATACAAATTTCAATAAATTGTCCAACATATGTGTACCTCTCTAAGGGTTGAAATTAATGACAACCAACTTTCCAAACCATCTGTCCATCAATCTAAACCAACTGTCCAACAATATCCCCCTTTGGAATTGATGGAAACACTTATAAATGGCAACACTCATGGTCAAACTCTCTTTGTGACCATCACTCATCAATTTTTCTCACTCTCCCCCTCTAACATCAATGGACAACAGTATCTCTCTGGGTATCTCTACCCCTTTGTGGATACTCCCCCTTACTGAACTCTCCTTGGGGATACTCTCCCTGTCTACACTACCTCTATCTCTCCATCATCGTGAATTTATTTATCTCTCACCCATTGACAAAGTATTAACTCCCTCTCCTCTTGATATTGCACCTACTTAAACCAACCACGGGAAAAGGAGTAACTCCCCTTGTGGGTATGTCTCCCCCTGTTTGCATGCTATTGATCTTCCTTTGTCTCTCTCTGATGATTCTCCTTCTTGTAATATTTATAACTACTTGTGCAATGTTTCCTTTCCTCTATTATAGTGTTGTTCATTATCCATTGGTGCTTCCTCATGTAATTCAAGACATATATAAAAATCATTCAAAGTTAAAGAATTCAAATATTCCTTTATGATAATCATCCAACTGTCTCTGAGTTGATCTATGAATTAGTCTTTAAGTCAATCTGTGAATCTTTAAATCAATATCTGAACCAATCTCTGAACTGATTTGTGAATATTTGAATCAATCTCTGACCATATGTCACAAACTGTCCATAACTATGCTACTCAATTGTCCATAATTCCTACCCATCTGTCACTGTACAAAGACTACTCTGAATCAAATATGTATAATGATATGATCTATCTTCTCATCAAACTATCCATTTCTGGAACAACCTGTACTAAAGATTTATCTGCCTGAATATGATCATAATCTTCTACCCGTGTAACTTCCAAGGGAATATTGCTTTCTCAGTCGATCAATCTATCATTCTATACTTCTATTCTCTGACTACTTTAAATGTGTCTCCTAAAACCTATAAATTTCACAAAGGATGGATCTATGATCTGTCTCAGTTGTTGTATAGACTCCCCCTGTTCAATAATCATATTTGTTGGGAGTCTCCATGTCGGGTGGCTTAGAAAAATACTTGCTCTAATGCAGAGTAATCTTCCTCTTGATTTGTAGACTCAACATCTCTCTGAACTTTGACTTCTTCCTTTCTTCCTATGAATTGATCTTGCACTACAATTCTTGAAAGTGAAATCTCTTGAACCTATTCTTTGTTCACCTGCTCTTCTTTTCTTTCTTGCAGTACTGCAAATCCTGCAATCTTTGGGACCTATTCTTTATTCACTTGTTCTTTTGGTTTTTAATTTCTTCTCCAAACCTTCCTCTGTCTGACATATTCCTTTTTCCTTGTGTATTTTTATTCATCTCATACTATTGCCAATCCTGAAAGTATCTGATCTTCCTTTACCTATTCTGGTTTTATTTTTCCAAACCTTCTTATATCTGATATCAGTGTTCTCTTTCGTATAAGTATCCATCATGCTTCTAGAATCACAAGATATGTGTCCATAGTTATGGCACTTGTAACATTCAATGTCATGTGGGGCCAAATAAGATTTTCTTGTTTGAACATTTCTTTCATAAACCCTATAATCTGCACTCTTATGTCCAAAGTTAGTACAATAAAAACAATGACCATAAAATAAATTTACATACCTAGGAGTGAATGATGTTCTTTGTTGTGTAGTCCTTCTGAATTCCTTTCTTGGTTGATCATGATCTTCTCTTCTATGGATCCCTTATTTATGGTTGAAGCTTCTTTGTTGCCTGAACATGGTAGGTCTTGTTGAAGATGTATCTCTATTATTATTCTTTATTCTTGTTGACCATGATTCCTTCCTTTGAGTACTTCTACACAACTCTTATTCTTTTATTCATTTTTCTTTTCGGTCACCCTGGAATGCTTCTCTTCATTCTTTACTACCGATGTAGATGTTTTTGTCTCTTCAATGTTCTTGCTGAGCTTGACGATTTTACTTCCCAATGTGACAACTTCTTCCTCAAGATTCTCAACCTCTTCTTATTTCTTCATCATTTGAATCTTTATGACTTCTTCTATTCTCTTTGCTTCTTCAATTTGGATCTTCAATGTAATTACTTCTTCTTCAAGTCTTATCTCTTCTTGACCAAACTCTATCTCAAGTCTTCTTCCTTATATTCTACTATTTTGGCTTCCAAACACTGCTTTTGATATTTTAGAGTTTCTTCAACCTTTCTAGCTTCTTCTAGTTGAGCTCTTAAGTTCTTGATGGCCTGATGGGTTTCTTCAAATATTTGAACACTTTCCTTTCGTTTCATCAATAGTGATACATTTTCATCTCTTTCCTTCTTTAGCTCATCTAAAATCTCAATCGATTATGCTTCTATTTCATTTGGATTTTTTGTCTTATCACTTTCAATTTTCAAATAAGGGTAGTTGTCTTCAATATGTCTATGCTTTTAACAATTAAAACAAAAGAAATAACCTTTTCTAATTTTGTATACTTCAAACTCTTCTTCTTTTGAATCTTTTTGACATGATGATCATCTTTCTTCTTGTTCTGTACCTACATCTCCTTTAGCAAACTCACACTCTATGATGGGAGAAAAATATATATTATGTAGCTTATACCAAAGTTCTTTAGCTGATGAGAATTTACCTACTTTGTCCCTTTTTGAATCACATAGTCCTTCCATGATTAGATCCATTGATATTTTGTTCTTCTTCTTTAATTCTTTCTTGGTTGCAGTCTTTGGTTTCTTTGTAGCATTGTATCCTACAACAACTGAGTGCCAAATGTCATATCCCTTTGCATGTAAAGTTGTTTTCATTCATCTTCTCTAGTAGGGATAGTTATGACCGTCAAACTGTGGTATACCAATCTTAATGTAATCCATGATCTCCTTCCAGTGGTTAAACTACTTCTTGAAGGACCCGCTCTGATACTAATTGTTGGATTACTGAAAGGGGGGGGTGAATCAATAATGAGCAATTGTTCAAATTTTAACCACAATATATATTATTTATATTTACCAATAGTGTTTAGCAATATACCATCGATGTATCATATATGAATACATCCAATAAATATATCATAATCATGTAAACATAAGAAACATCACATCAAGAACACAATACACTAGTATTTACGTGAAAACCCAAATGGGATAAAACCATGGGATGCTTTCTTATATATATCAAGAATTCATTCATAGGAAGCACCAACTTCCCAATTCTCTAGCTAGAACTGGAAGGCGACTCCAACCCCCTATTATCAGGCTCCAACCTGAATGAAGCTACAAATCCCTGATTCTTTGGCTCCGACCAAAAGGAGGCTACAACCCCCTAGGTTCCCTGGCTCCAACTGGAAGGTGGATAAAACCACCCAGTTCTCAGGCTCCAACCTGAAGGAAGATCCAACTCCCTAATTCTTTGAATCCAAATGGCAGGAGGATATAACCCCCTTTCCTTGCTTCGTCCTACCGCCCTGAAATATAAATGTAGACCAACTATCACAGACTTTTCCATTGTCACAAGCTTTGTTACAACTCTTTCATTGTCTCTATCTCTATCACTGCCACTATTACTATCATTGTCATTGCCACCTTCACTGATATTGTCACTGCCACTGATACTCAACTAGATCCTCGCACATGAATCATATATGAAAGACACCTCTCAACTAGATGTCCAACAAACACATGCATTAACCAAGCATGATCCAACATCACCACATACCATCACAAGATATGTGTCTCAACCATGCACCATCCTATACCATGCATCAACTTGTACCACAACCTGTACCATCAAGTGCATCAACCATGTACCATAACAAGTGCATCAACTATGTACCAAAACATGTGCATCAATCATATATAATAACAAGTGCATCAATCATGTACCAAACATGTACCATACATGAACATGTACCATCAACCATGTACCTATACTGTATACCATACCATATGCCAACCATGCAAATCAACCATGTACATCAACCATGCACATCAATACCTCTACCTTATACCATACCATGTGCCAACCATGAAATGTATCTCATATACCATATCAAGCATCAAACCTGTACTATACCATGTACCATAAGATATGTTGAACAAGTAATACCAAGAGTGTATCTCAACCAAGTACCATCAACACTAAGAGATGTATCCTATGCATGTACTACCATATTCCAAGTGTATATCTCAATAATGTATCAATATCAATGATAGACCACTAAGACAACAACCATACACCTTTTACTAATAAACCAAGAAGTGTACAAACAATGTATCTCACCCAACATGTACCATATACCATGAAATGTGCATCAACCACATGCCAAGAATATGCACCAAATATGTACGAAGCATGTATATAGATCACCAACAAGTGTCTCGTACATATACCAAAATTTATCTCAAACAATGTGCCCAATATCCAATATGCTCCTCAAACCATGTGCCTCAACCATATACCATATCACTCATAATATGTCTCAATAATGCCATACACCATAACATCATTGTTATCACTGAAATTTCGTCCGCAAATGGTTACAGGAATCCATCCTCTTCAAACAGTTATGAGGTCACCCATGGACCAAAATTACCACAAAATCATTTCCAAAAGGTCAAAAACTATACAACCAGTGATAAAATTAAGGTGCACTATGACTACACATGGCGCACGCGGACATGCACCATTCATAAATGCATGAAAAGTGCACATGCGTGACTGTGGTCGCTAAAAGCCGTGCACACCTGAGAACAATGCATTTATGAGATTGGTCGGCCTCCCACCCACTTCTGGTTCAGCTTCCAAGTTGATTTGACATCCAAATCTCAGCTGGATCCGACTGGTTGGCTGGTCAAAGACCTAAAAATTCCCTAAACAACCCCTTTTCACACTAAAAGCTGGTTGCACAATACCTCAAAGTGATTCTATAAAACAAAGCCATGGGTGCACTACATTTTCAAGGAATTCATTTGCAAGGTTATGTTGTTGTTATTCTCTTGGGGAATCCTCTTTTCTCATCAAGAGCATGCTAGCATCATTACATTTGGGCAATCCATCTCACCTCTTGAGTGGATTAGCTTGGGATTCTTTCACCATTTCTTTCAAAGTTGTAAGAAGAGCTTAGTTGTGGGGCTCCAAGAGCCCTCCCTTGGAGGAAGAAGGGACCCAAAGTCCTCTTTCTTCTTGGTGTTTTCTTTTCACTAATATAATCCTTGCCATTGGTGACATGAGTCTTATTGGTTTTTTGTTCTTATGTCCTTATGCTCAATAGTTTAGTTGTTCTTTCATTTCTTAGTTTAATTCTTAGCTTAGTCTTTTATGTTTCTTTTTCTAACCCTTTCCTTTACTGCTGTCTTGCTTAGCTAACCCAACTAAGCTTGTAAGCACCTCTGTTTTGCTCATTTAGGTGACAAAAGAGGCCCAACAATCATCAACATGTAACCCTCAAAACATGCATATAAACATACCTATATCTCTATAACAAACCTAATGTATGTGATTACATACCTGTAGACCTTCCTCAACTTCAACAACAAGAGAATATCATCTTCATCAAACATTACCTTAGTCTCACATGACTAGTCTTGTATTAGTCACAAACCCTCACTTTCAACAAAAATAACTATGTACCTGTAATGAATAAATTTCTAAAAGTTGTACACAATATTCTTCAGTATCTTTTCAGCAATTCCTCCAAGTTTCACTGCTTGGAACATCCCATAAAAAGAGTTATAGCAAAAATGGTAGACCTTGTTGAATTCAGGATTATTCTAGAGAGTGAACTTGTAGAGAATTACCCATGTGGAATATTTTATATCTAGATTAGAAATGTGCAAAAAACATACTACAGACTGTAACCTATCTAATAAATTTTTTCTCACTAAATTTGAATCTTCTATGAAGAAGTTATGACTTTTTTACCTGGAACACCTGTTTGAGACTAGTTCGAGGATTGACCAACAACCCTATCTTCCATAGAGTGTATCTCCCAAAATAGAACGACCCAGATGCTTAAATTTCTACCACGGGTACCTTGATATGTCTTCTTAGTATCCTCTAGGTTTCACTGTCTGAATAATTCTATATAAAAAAGTTATATCGAAATGGTAAGATGACCTGTAAATAACATACCTTAGAACACATCCTCACAAGAATTTATCCTCCCTTGAAATTTTGACCTTCTTTACTTCATCTTCCCTATAAAAAATACCTTCGATATCCTCAGTTACCTCAGATAAGAATCACTTGACCACTTAGATAGATATTCAATAAAAAAAATTGTATATGTAATGCACTTATGAGAGACTTCTTGAGGTGTATTTATACTTTTCTAAGCAACCTCTTTCCTTAACTTTAGGGCTTATTGAATTTTATTGTTACAACCACTTTAACCTTTCATTCATTGACTTGTAACCAACTAGGGGCGTCTTGACCATTCTTTAGGGATTCCATATTCATAAGGCCATAATTCCTCAACCGTGAGGATCCACGTGGTGTACCACCTATCATCGGAAATGGCATGACATGTACTATCTATATGTGATATTATTACTCGAAATTTCAATTTGCTTCATGTTGTTATTCCTCAATAAACTCTGGGTCCCATAACCACACATCTAGGGATACATGTAGACTACATCAAATGTACCCAATGAAATCATCATCAATCACGATCATACAAATATAAATCAACTGTAAAACATCTTTGGACCTATCCAAGGGTTGAAATGAATATCTAAGGGTTGACATCAATCTCCAAGGGTTGACATCAATGCCAACCAACTATCCAAACCATCTATCCATTAATATAAACCAACTGTCCAAACCATCTATCCATCAATATAAACCAACTGTCCAACAAAGTGGACCAGGGACATCATGACTACAGTGAATTATGGTTTCAGGCACATATCGGTTCACAACATTCATTCACTCTTCAACAATTCTTGACATCATATCAATCAAAGCAGTTGGTTTCTCAAAGTATATCTTCTAAACCTAAATATAAGTTTATTTGTAATCCAGTTATACACATGGCTCCATTGGAAGCAGGATAGGGTAGAAGAATAAATAAATAAACAAAATGGTAAACATAAAAATAAGTCCAGTTGTGAAAACTAGTTTATTGACTCGACTAGCATGAGTTTTGCTTGAAAACCTCAAAACTAGCGGGCAAAATTCTCAATAAGTTCTGCATGTTGGTTTAATATTGTATTATGGTTCTTCAAATAAGTTTTGGTCTATGCTTGTACTGGATGATGTGGGATCCCTGAAGGCCATCATTCAAGTAGGTATTGTCCCATTGACTTGAATATTTTATTTGGGATCAAGATCAAGATATATTTATAATTCCTTGGAACTTGTATGCCTCAATGATAGGTTTCCTCACTGATAGCAGTGGGGATGCTTTATAGCCTCTTGACTAAAAAATCCTGTAGGTTACTCGACTCCAACAAATTCATTCATGCCTGACAGGATGCATTAAGGTAACTTGATGCTCATTAACATCAATGGTGAGTGATATCACATTGCTTAACAACATACATTAATGTCCAGTAATCCAATGATTTATTTCCGTGCTTGATATCAAGAATTGTACCACAGATTAAATATTTTGAAGAAGACTGTATGGTTTAATGGTATTAACAGTTGTATCTGTTTCCACATTTTGTAAATAAAAAGGCTAAGCCATTCTTGTTGTAGTATCTTTCCCTTTAGCATAGTTTTTGGTTCCCTATAGTGGTATTCATGGTTGTTATTTTGGTTCTAGTAGTATTTCTCATTTGATGATCAACAAAGAAGAGTTTTAGATTTAAAATAAACTCCATATATTTAGTTTCAACATCTAATTTCCTATATTATATTTTCTACAATCGCTCAACAACCTCTTCATTCTTCCAACAATAAGTAATCAAATATCATATCTCGGAAGGATGAATGAGGACATGCATCATCCTCAATATGGGGGAGAGAGAGCATTGAGGTATTAATGTCCTTCTATAGTTCCAGATGCAGATTATGTCCCAAATCCTTCAGACAATCTTCAACATAATTTTTTACCCCAGCATCCAAGCACCCGGTACTCATCTTATTTTGATCATTTTTCAAATTATCATGACAGCGGAGAGGTAAAATGGAACAAAATAATTTCAAGCATTTAAGTAGTTTATTTTTTCCTCATCATCAAGGTTTCTTTCAAACAAATTTTATACATGACAGTTGCATAAGATCATAGCTTACTTTTCCTTATGAAGATGCTTTAGAGAAATTCTGTAGTTTTTTTAAAACTTTATGTAGCTACAGAACCTGTAGCAAACTATCTTCAGGGACAAAATTTTCATGACATTTGCAAGCAGATGAGGATGAGTTAAAAAATTCTAGGACACGAGTTTTGAGGAGAATATGATAAATTGAGTAAAAGGCAAGAATTGTTTTTAGAAAATGCATGATAAGGGACCCATGCGAATGTTTTGAAGCTGATCTAATAAAAATTACTAGAATTTTGGTAAACAATCATAGATTTATTTATTTATTTTTATTTTTATTTTTATTTTTTATTTTTTTTCTGTAGCAGATTTGTAGTTTGTATGGTTGCACACATCCCAATACTAGATCGTTCCTTGGAAATGGTTTCAAATCAACACCAGATACCCATTCACCTATCAACTCAATTTGAGATTCCTTTAGGTCATTGCAAGAGATTAGTCAAAGTTGTGGTCAATGCATGAACAAATGATAGACTGTGCAAGATGGATCCAAGCCAAATCAACCATGAGATCATGTTATTTTTCTACAGTTCCTACTTTATCATGAATTTGTATCAATACCACTCTGAGATCTTAGGAATATAAACTTGAGGTAAAACCATCTATAAAAAAAATTAATTTGTTAAAAGTTTAGGAAATTATGGCAAATGATTGCTCAAGCTTATAACTTATCCTTCATTATCATTCATTTTATCTTAATTTCTTTCACTTTGTCATATTTGCTAGCATTCTACTCCATTTTTATCTATCCATTCCTTTCACTCTTTACTTTGTCCATTTTTATCTACCCTGATCCAATGAATCAATACTTTGAAAAAATGGGCTTATGGCAACATTGTAAATTTTGTTTTAAAACAAATTCAAAGTACACACAATGTAGATTGTGACAATGCCATTACTATCCACCTTTAGCTATGTCACAGAAGCATGATTAGATATAAGAAAAAATAGAGTATACAATGTTTATTCAATGGAGAAATAGATGCATTAGTCAAGCATTAAAGAGAAAGTTGCAGGTGTCTTAAAAGCCTCAAATGTAAAAGAAAAGAGCTCTATTTTCTGAACATAAGTTTCATATTAACCCTACTTCAATTTTTTATACATCATTGTGGATGTTACACATGGTGCACTCGACCAATGCAAACCTTTCAAGTCACCGTGGGCATGTCAACTAGTGTTCCTACTGGTATTCTGGTCCATTGTTATCATTAATGGGTAAGGCTTATATCTTCTAGTTGTTATAAGGGATTCATTGTCATCAAATAAGGATTGAAGAAACATATGAGATTAGTTTCAATATATGAAATAAGCCAATGGTAAATACATCATTTCAATATGTTTTCAGCAGTAAGCATCCTCCAAATTTATCAACAGACTAAGGTAACTTTGTTGATTGTTGACTATTATTTTCAATAGATTATTCCCTTTACATAGAACAAAATATACAATGTTCCACTCAACATTTTTCATATATAGGTATATGGATGTAAATGTGTTTCAAAGAAAGGCCGAAGGGGATGAAAACTTAATTTTCTGAACATATGTCTTTCTATCTTAGTCTTAAGTAAGGACACTTCAGCAGTATGAGCCAATGATCTAATGAGAATATTTGAAGATCAGTTAGGAGGCATGATTTTATAATAATTTGGCATAATCCCTTTACTTGAGTACTGGAGACACATGGCATTCATCCTTTCAATCTCTTGTTTGAATATTTGGGTTTGATTCATGGAGGATATTTCTTTCTTAGCTTTTTGATATTCATGGACCTTTCATGATCACATGTGGGAGCTCTCATAGCTGAAGTTTGTTTTCACTTTGAGGTTGTTGGTGAACCTTGCGTTTGACCCTACTACACTCATATTTGATAACCTTGACCATCAAATAGGGTATGAGTAGGATGAATATCCAGAACACATTGAGCCTACTATACCAACATTTGGCGATTTTAACTTATAGAACTAGTCAAACAATTTGTGTATTCCAACTCCACTCATGCTTTAGTCTCCTTGTAGTCAGTCTTGGAATAAAGAATCATTATAAGAATTTACAGAAGGTCAATGAAAAATTTTCATCCAAGGACAAAAATTTATGCAAGCTTTCCAGGATAACAGAACACTAGAACATGAAATTGAGGCATGAAAGAAGAAAGCATGCTCCAATTTTAATATATTTAAATACTTCCAAGTATTGTTGAGATTGTTGGGTTGTGTAGTTTTTTCAAATATTGCAAATTTATCATTTGCCTAATTCATTAGCATGAGGACATGCCAACCCTCAAGCATGGGGGAGATGTTGGGTCGTTGATTTAACACCTTTTTCATCATTAGAATTACTTATTTTCTTATCATTTCTCCTTTCCTTCCATCCATTCATTGTCATTTTTGTCTTATTTCCTCATGAATGCACTAATACAAACTTCCAAGCATTAAGTGGTTAAATGTAGTTAATTTCCTTATTTTTAATGATTTAAAGAGGATTATGATTGGTTTACTAATGATGGTTTATGAACTATGTAGCCACAATTCAGTTATGCCAAACTTGAAGAGCTCCAAGCCACCACAATTTACTTCTTGCTACCATCACCATCGATTCTCATACTTCCACTTGTTCAAATGAGAATCGAATATAAAAAAATTCTAGATAGAAGGTCTGATATGGTTATGTGTCCATTAGATCATGCCTAGGTCGACAACAAGAAGCTCCAACTCTTGGTCAAATATTTGTTTTCAACTCACGCCAGTTTCCAGGCAATGATTTTGTGGGGTCAATTGTGAGAGTATGAAAAAAAAAATTGGAAATATGGGACATGGGTTTTGTGCAGGATGAGCCCATTTGGGTTCCTCAATAAACAAATTTCTAAAAAATGGAAATATCTAGGAGATATGCTTGACTCTTCAAATAGGATTTTTCCGAGAATTATAGTTGCAACCAGTGTGAGATTTGTGAGAATTGGATCTGTGCAAACTTGATTGTAATGTATAAGTAGGAGCTATCAGACCTTCAAAAAAATGAACATCTCTTGTTCTTAGAATGTTTTAACATTGTATCATTGTTGAATTAATATATCAATATTTGGTTGTTGTTCAATTCATGAGTTTTATGTGTTGAGTTTACAAGTTTAGCCTTATATACATTCTTTTCTAAGTAGTGTTCCCTTAGCCAAGAGTCCCCCCTAAGGAGGAGTGCGCTACTCTTTTACTTTATTGTTGGTATTTTTTGCTTATTCAATTGTGATATTTTTTTTATTAACAATCCATTAGATTGATGATCCTAAGTGTTGGAATTATCTTTATCTCTTAACAATTTTTGTTCATTTATTTCATGCAAGTTTATTTATTTATGCTCACACAAGATAACTAACACAACAAACATGAATTGAAAAATTGATTTTTATTTCTATAGTAGGAACTCCCATTGCTTCAAATGATTGAAACAATTTTATTAACAGTCCAGTAGATTGATGATCCTAATTGTTGGAATTATCTTTATGTCTTACATTCTATTTTCGTGTCATTAGTAAATGCTCTATTATTTCTGTAGCTAAACAAAACTCTGTTTCTATAGATGAACAATGAACAATTACTCTGTTTTCTATAGATGAATAGAATTATGTTTCTGCAGCTAAACCAACGAATAATTTTCCTTTTGCATAAGTAATCATTTAGGGATAAATTGGAAGAAAAGACCTGTATATATTTTGCATGCACTTCATTAGTTTATGAACCCCAGGTTGATGATTTAATGTAGTTCACCTAATTGAACTAAATGACAGGGTTGTTTAATGGTTTTGGGACTAATTTGAATTTTAGTACATTATATCATCCATATTTAACTAGGTAGACAGGGAGAACTAACTGGATAATTGAAGATATGTTGAGAATGTATGTAATGGACAATCCTTCCAATTGGGAAAAATACTTCCATCTAGTTGAATTTTCTTACAATAATGGGTACCAAGTGTTAGCATCAGAAGTCTCCCTTCAAATTGTGGGAAAGGCAAGCCTGATACCCATCAGTGTTTTTTGGTGGATGTTTGGTTTATATGAGTGGAGGTCAATGGAAAAAAAACAATATATGAATGATGTTCAACACAAAACTAGACAAGAAATGTACAGGGAAGTGAGGGCCACAACTAACTTCAGTCAGTGAATTGAGTTTAAAGGTGATCAGAGGGAAGACTTAGTAAGAAAGGTGGAAAAGACTGTTATGGGCATTAGGCCTTCAAGAAACTTGGAGAAGAAAAACTTAGACTCAATATCACTCTTAAGCTCAAGTTTCAGACATTGAAATATGCCCAAACAACATAGTCACAACAACACAATGATCAAACCTACATCACCATGCAGCTGCAACAACTCGATTGGATCCTCCATGCCTGAGCCATTCAATGTCAGAGGGAAAAAGATCACAAGGAAGCTGACTAAAACTGGTCACGATACCGCTGCAATCAAACCTACATTACAACAACATAACAATCCTCGACTAGATCCTCCATGCCCGAGTGTTTTAGCATAGTTTTTACAAAGAGATGAAAAGAGGCTGACTTCTATTAATATGAAAGTCTCAAATCTTATACATAACCAAAGAACAGTTCTGGCATCAAAACATTACAACATAGGGAGCTCTGCTCAACCAATTGACGAACCTATCAAAATATCAAAACTTCATACATATACTGAGAATTTTTGCAACCACCAGGAGTGTGATCGAGACCTTGCATTCAAAGCTTCCAGTCGACACACACTTTGTCAAACTGTGCAGGCATTCTTTCGTCAGATGTGAGCTCAAATCAGTATGGGATTTGTAGGAAAATCCTCCCAAAGGGGTACCACAGGCTGATGGTTCAGTCCCCACGACCGATTCCTCCATACTTCTAATTACTGAGTGACTTAAGGTTTCCACCACTTGACCTGCCTTCCATTAAATTCTTTCAATTACTGCTCCTTCTCGGGATCGCAACATGGATAAATGCCCAGGGGCTGTTGTGCATTGCTGGCGAACTTGTTAAGCTCACCCAAAGATCTTGAAACCATGTTGGTATCACTCTTTAACTCACATAGGCATATTCATCTTTTGGTGCAGTTATCATGAAATTCACACTCTTTCCTTCGTGCTCCCAAAGCTCCTTGTGCCAACTTATCCTTCACCACATTTGTCCTGCATGTGACCTCGGGCCATGACCATGGGCCCAACTCCTGGGTACCTCGTGATTTCGCATTTCAGGGGCCTTCATATCACTTGACTACAATCTCCTGATACCCGATATCACGAAATCGACTGACTCATATGGACGACTGGATCTTCTTTTCATCCGACGACTGAGATTTGTTCCTTGGAACTCCACCTTGGCTAGCTCTACGCTATGGGCGCCAACCTTTCCTCCTGGACCAGTTTTCCATGTGACCTCAGTCTATGACCATGGCCCTATTGGCCCTTGACCAAGTTTTGAAGATCCTTGGTCAAGTTTAACCTATTTTGGGACTTTGACAGGTTTTCGAAGGCAGAGCGCAAGTCAAAGCGGAGATCATGGGATCTTGGCCCCTTGTTTAGGGTTTTTTGGGTTTTGAGATTATGTAACGGGTATGGGGACATCGGCTCATGGGTTTACCCATGATTAATCCCTTTTGTAATATATAAATAGATGTCTAGGCGATGTAAGATATGAAACACTAGATGCATATGTGTGATGTTGTGCTAAGTGTACATTGTAAATGCTTTGTGCATGTTGTGTTGAGAACTTGTAGAGCTAAGTGAAAGTGGTTGTAAGAGACCGTGTAAAGGATTTTTGCGGTAACCTAGCTCGGGGAAGGAGGATCTAGCAAAGTGCACACATATATCCTGTCCTATGAGGAGTAGGATCTTGTGGCTCTGTGCATGTAGAATATTGACAGAAGAAAATAAAGAGAAGAAGAGTTGGTAGACGTAGCCCCAGGCTGGGGGTAAACCACATATATCCTGTGTTGTGGTTGCTTTGTGCATTATGGTTGTTTTATTGTTCATATGATTAATGATTAGTGAAATGATGTATGCTTAGATGAATATGATATCTTAGTGCCTAATGATGTGAATGAGATGCTAGATATGATCTATGTTGATATGCTTAGTGCTTGAATGTATTAGATCTGGGTGAACACTGTGCTGCTCAATTATTAGGGTTTATCTGCGCTGTAAAGAAATACTAATGAACTATAACTGCTAAGTGCTTTGTTAAAGTTTTATAATCACAGATATGTGTCCCAGCTAAGGTTGCAGACACTGGAGTCCTACAACCACCCCTGCCTCTACCTCGGGTGAGACTTCATGTTCTTCACAGTTGTTGTTGAAAGGGCCAATAGTTAGCGTTTTGTTGGTGCGTTTTTGACGCGTTGAACCCTGGGTTTGCCCCTATGTGCCAACAATTGGTTCCGTTGCTAGGACCTGAAACTGTGATTGCTGGGAACTGAAGAAAAGAGAAAGCTATGTGCGTAGATTTGTTTCCCTAGTGCGCAATATCCTACTTGACTTTCAAAGCTTTGTGCTAAGAAGAGAAGTCCAATCTCAAGAAAAGAGGTAAGATCTTGAAGCTTTATGCTCTGATAAAGGTAAGAACAATGATTTTTTTTTTTGAAAAGGTAAGATAAGTGGAAATTTTTGTTTCGAAAGTATGGATCTAGGTATGTTTGATAAATTTTGTCCTAGATTGAAAACTAAGGCACAGTTAGATGAAAGAAGGTTTGATATGAGTAGATCTGATAAGAATAGTGAAATATATGTTATCCCTATGCATAGAAAGAATGTTTGGACTAACAAATGGATGCAGGATCCTAGAAATAATTTTTTGCAGGTTAACTACTATGATCCTAGTGCGTAGTACAGGAAATGTTGGGGATCATTTAAAAGAAAAAGAGGATTAACCCTTTGTTACAGTTGCAGAATACCGAGACATATTGCTAAGGAATTCCCTGGTAGAAGACCTAATTGTATTTGTTGTAAAGCTATGTGTTAGTAACATTATTGGTATCGGGATTTTAAAGGGAAAGACAGCCGAGATCTTTCGAGTCTAAAAAACTCGATGGGATCCTAGCCGTTAATTTTGGCAGGACACGTGTCAGACATCAGAAGGAGAGTCGGGTTTTCAGTCCATCGGAGGATCGGAGTTTCTAAAGGCAGAAAACTCTTACCTGATTTAATCGCGATGCGTGATTGCCCGACTGCATCAAAGTCGTCTGTCAACCGTGACACTTGGCGAAAGATCCCGCGGAGTCGGGGATCGGGGATACGAAAGTCCCATGCACATGGTATTAGGAATTCCGATATCCCGATACCTGATTTCCCGATATCGGGGGTAGTTTTTCATAGTGGAAGACAGGTGGCAGGCTATGCACCAAGGAGCTGATCGTCAACAAGTCAACGGCCATAAGCCATCGGGTTTCGGGGGATCGCAAGTTTAGTGGACACAAACAGCGTGTCGTCAGGAACGTCGAAAGCCCGATGAAAAGTTG
>JASDQU010436505.1:0-10277 GCA_032191745.1 Picea mariana | reverse complement strand
TAGAGGAAAGATGATAACCCTATGTGGAAGACTCACCCAAATATCTATGAATGCTCATGGAACCTCGACAGAGGAAGAATTTGAGGTTGTTAAATTTATTGAGAGCAACGCCCCATTTACTATGTTACTAGGAAAAACCTGGATTGAGAAAAATCATACCCGAAGAAAAGAAGAAGAATCCCTAGAACATAAAAAGAAATAACTAAGAGAATTCATGACAAAGAGAATAGCACACTTACTAAAATAATAAGAGGACCAGTCGAAGCTACTGAGGACCATAAATCTGGATGTCAAAGTTGAAATAACCCAAGAAGACTTAAAACACCTGTCTGTACAGGAGAGAAGAGCACCTACCCCAAACAAAGAAGAAGTATTACTCTCTAACCCTATGAAAGAATCTCAACAACACGAAGTTACTATGTTGAGTACAGATAAGAATCAGAATGGAAAAAGGAATACCAAGACACAGATCATAGGGAAGAAGGCTAGAAATCTCAGTAAGAAGAGCAAAGGTAGAAAAGTTGCAGAAGGTTCCAGAGGGGACTTCACAAAAGGAAGGTGTAAAAATTTGGAACTTTGTCGGGATATCAGAACATTGCAGCATGGCACTTTGCCATGGCGGAGCGATATAACCGTTGGAGGCATTATGACCATTAGACCAACACTCTCGAATGGTTAGAAATATAGTTATGAGCAGAATGCTCGCCATCAGACCGTTGGGACCGCACCATAACGAACATAACTACATTGAGGAAGGCTTCTTGCCTGTTGGAGAGATCTGTTACCTCGTTGTCTACTTAGTCCATTGACTATTGCACCGAGAACACTTTTGTGAATTGTATCCGAGCCAACAAGAAAACTCATTGCTACCGCGTTGTGTTTACTGAGATTTCAACACTTGTTCTATTGCATTGACAATTCATTCATCGACCTGATTTATCTGATATTGAGCATGCATGTTGATCGAACTTAGCGCGTAGAGAAGTCAGTCAAGGAAGTTCTAATCGATCTAATGGCCGAAAAAGTAATGTCTGCAGGAATCCAAGATTCCTCGATGAGAGGAGTGCAAGCCTCTTCGTCAACTACTCACGGATCTAGACCATCCCGAGCTGCAGTCGAGAAAAGAACCAAGAATCAAGATGACTTGGTGAACATGAAGTTAATCCTGACTATCCTGCCCCACTACATCTCGCCTCTAGCCAACACGGTGAGTCATGAAAGTGTCCCAAGGGACTTCAATTACACTCTGGTTATTGCGTACCTCCCGAAGGGGATACGTACAGTTCGACCACAACTAGATAAGATCATGGCATTAAAATTCAACAACTTCAACTTAAAGGATTGCAAGAACTACAACATGCTCTCTCCCCAAAGGTATTTGACTAGGACGAAGGGGAAGAAGTCGAGGATAATCCCCCAACCATGGAATATGGACCTCGCGCAGTCCACTGTCCTGAATGTAATGAAGATACCACATTTTGGAAGGCACCAGGAGGTTAACTCGTGTGTTAATCTCCTGCTGTCATGCTTCCATGGAGGTTATCTTTGTCTAGATAGACACATCATCGTCGATCTAGCGTTGATCCATAGGATCACCAAATTGAGAATGCAGGGACCAGACCCACAAGACTTCTACCCAGAGAAGGCTGCAGACCATGCCCTGGCACAGAGGATTAAAGATACCTATGGTGATATAGAAAAGAGGACGTGAGGCTACAAGGTAGCTTCCATCCATAATGGTGCAGTGCACCTGGACTGCCAACTGATCGCAGGAAAGCTAGTGAGAAAGAATAGACCTACGCAGGTCATAGGGTTCGTTGTTGACCTCGCTGGAAAATGAGTGGAAGGACTACAGATGAACTAGGAAAAGTACTTAGTCAACCAGATAGAGTTGGATTGTCGTGAAGCTCAGGATCAAGGCTATGAGTTTCATTTTAGCTGGATGTTGATTGTGACATCCCCAGAAATAAAGTATTTTTGAAATTTAAAATTGGTTGGAAAATTATTTAGTTTTTAGTAAATTCAAATTTGGAAATTTTTTCCATTTATGGCAATTTCGAATTTCGAATTTGATAATTGTAATTAATTATTATGACTATTGGGCAGAGATATGTTTTGACCCAACTAACTATTGGATTATGACACTTGTATGAAAAAAAAATATTTTAGATTAATTGCAGGAGGACAAATGGAACAACCATGTTAAAATCAACTAACCATGACTCCACGAGTGGGGAACATGTTGGAACTACCTCTGGGATGATTGTTACAAGTGGAAAATAAGAGATTTGGCCATTGGCAACCCCTAAAAATCATGGATTTAGAAAGCTATAAAAATTCCCAAGGGGGGGAAGAAAGAACTAGAAAAAAGCATTTGTTTGGTTAAATAACATATGTGAGGAGGCAGGACGCTGCCAAGTATGCTAGGGAAAAGAGAACTATTGAGTACTTGTTGTTATGAGCACTAATTGTTGAGTGTGAGGCAAGGAGAAGACTACGGGAAAGGAAGAAAATGCTGAGGAGGAGGCTCCAAGTTTTCCCTCATGGATTCATGGTCAGACTAGGGGGTGAACTAGGCAAGTGATTTGGCTACCCTGTTCTATGGTTGGGAGGAAAATGGTTGTTCCCTTTGTCTTCCCGCGAACTGGTTCAGATATGTCAATCCCTTCCTCCTCTGTTTGCATGATTATATATATTTGATATAATGCATATGTTTATTGTACAGTGAAATAATTCCCATAGATGAAATCTGTTCATTTGTGAGAAGTTTATAATGGATGACCTAATTCTGGAATTGCTCTTCTGTAATTAAAATTCTAGGCACAATTATCTATATAGTTGAACTTGTAAGAACATGACTAGTATAATTGTTGTGTGATTGATAGCCAAAACCTAAAAGGCTCGAATAGGTAGAGACAAACGCAGGAAACAATTTCCCTAGTTTAGTGTTACACTTTGATCTCTCCTTAGACTATTTGGAACTGCCTCAAGATCTAAATTCGAATAGAACCAGAATGGTGAAGAATACTACAATGACCCTAACTAAGGAATAAAAATAAACCTAAATATAACTTTCAGATGATTTAATTCTACGATTTTTTTTTTCTTCTAACATAAGAATGAGGGGTTATGTATACCTGTATCTTACCATAGAAGGATAAAACAAAAACGAATGTTTAGGACTAGCTTATTATGGATGCATGACGCAAATGGAATTGGTACAATATCATATAAATTCATTGAACTTGTATCTATTATCTACACAAGGGTCAGATACTCCAACTCGACTTTGTCGAGGGTCATTCGGAAAGAAAGAAAAAGTTTTAAATTTACATGTATGTAGTATTTCTCCGATTTCGAATCCATATATGTGAAATCTTAACACTACAATTAAATGGTTTATTCTTAATAGTTGTCCGGAAACCAAATGGGAATTTACAGGAATGAAACCCAATTATTTTTCTGAAAAATGAAATCATTAGAAGGGCAAAGGTTGACAAAAAATCAGTAATCTAAAAACTATGAAACCCTTTTTCTTGAATAATTCACAGTCGGATAAACTTGTAACATGAAACTGCATCGATGGGAGATGATTCTTACAGACAATAGAGAAATCAAGAAAGATGATTCTTGTAGTTCAAATAAAGTTTCTGAGTACATCACATTGCAGGGGTAATCAAACAGATATTTTCTGGAAGCATTTAAACCGATTTGTTCTCTTTAAAAATAAGCATAAGAAAATTAAAGAATTCTGCAATCACTAAACTTGGATTTCAGTTTCGCTAACTCAGGTGTTCACATATACGGTTACAAGGAAAAAGGGATTCAGTGAGGGAACCCTTCTAAGATTTATGATATAGCACCCTCTGAGGCCATTTCTTTTCCTTAGAACAAAAAATATTACCTACACCATGCATTACTGCATCCTCTCCCAATAGTGGAGCATCAACTAGAAACCAGGGTTTAACCCTCAGTCAACCGATGTAGGGAATTGAAATAAAACTACGAAAGGAACTATAGTCTCCATACTTTAGAATTGAGGAGATAGTTTGAGAGGCATGATACGGAACCCAAATACCTTTTGGCACGTCGGGTAAGGGTCGTTACCGGTACTCTGTGTGATCAAAATCCCTGCAGGTAATTACCACTGTAAACCATTAGTAGATATACGAAGTAAGACTTTAGAATTTAAATTGAATGGTAAATTGACGATAATGACCATGACTTGATATACTTAACTTAGAACCATGAGTTCTCATGTTTTCCACATTCCATTTGTACAGATGACTCAGACCGGGGAAAGATGGATCTGGGATTTCTGACGGGTACCCTCACAAAAAAACAGGGTCCCATCATTAATACAAACATCATATATAACAATTGCTCTAAAAAAAAAAGAAGAATAACAATAATAATGCAAAGATTTAAATTACTCTTTCAGAAAATTCATCATGCGAACAGTTCGAAGGTCATAGAGAAATATTATACATGGAATCAACTATTTATACCTGGTGGAGGGTACCCTAACCCATGATAAATAGAGGTAACTTCCTTAATAAAAACTTCTACCAGAATTCAAATAGTAAACGCCGACGACAGATAAAGATAAGGGGCGTTCAGGGACAGATTTAACTACTTGTTACATGCCGTGGGGAAAATTTCTATGAAGTGTTTGAAAACATATTTGACACTGATACTACACACAGGGTTAACTCGAGAAATAATTCTCAAGAATGTAAAAAATAACGACATGAGAATACAACAAAAAGAAAACCCTAAACCATGAACTCTTCAAAGGAAATTATGCAGGAAACTACCCTCTTTGGAATAGGAGGGTAGGGTGTCATCACAAATTAGCCGAGTAACCCAAGTTCCTTACCAAACAGGAAAAGTTTCGAAGGACTTCGAGATTTATCGCTAAGGAGAAAGGATAAATAAAACCAGAAATAAGAACTATAGGATGGTAACGGCTTTCATCATAGCAATCCCCAAACCCCGATCCTTTTTTTTAAGAAACACAATAGTATCTTGGAAAACTTACTAGGAATTTGTTGATGGCATTTCCCTGCTAAGCAACGACCTCCAGGACGCTATTCCTTCCTTGCTGAGGGAGCGATAACACAAAACCACTTTGTTTTGGAGTCACAGTGACAAAGAAAGAATCACCTAACCCTAAGGGGAGTCTTTACTACACAGGTTTAACACGATAGGTACAGGGGTTGGTCGAGCCATGTGCGAAGGCCGAGTTGGTGCAACGAGATTGAGGAAGGTCAGGTTGAAGGGCCATTGGGATTGGCGCATACAAGAACCCTATTAACAGAGCCTTAACTCCCCTCTGACAGGTATATCTCCCTTACATAACACCAGATATGCGAAATTAATGACCATTCACTTCGTTACTGTCCAGGTGGGGCTAGCCAGTCACTAACTATTTTTATTTACTTACCATTCAGTTATCTCTATTGGTACGATTTAGCAGTATAGAGAATTTCTTGCGAATTACCTTGTTTAAAACTTTAAGTTGGAGGATTAAAAGTGTGTTAACCACGACTAAGCCTTAAATAAAATCCACCTAAACAACTCGAACATCGTCAATGGTTTCATTAACCTATGGCATGCTACTGTTATGCTAAGGATTTAACTTCCGTCGTGGATACAATTTTGATAGGTGTTCGATTATTACAAAACCAATTACCAGTGTTAACTCCGGATTAGTCTAAGGTGTAGTACTGACCAGACTTTTGCCTATCAATTAAACCGCCATGATCACGTGGTAGATAGAGTAAATACGACCACCGTATGGCAAAGGGTAAGTTTTTTTCAAAGCATTGAATTGATGGAATGGGGTCTATTAATGTTGGTCTGAGTAAGATATCGACAACATGCACATGGGAACAACTTTACCTTAGTAATCACCTCCTTCGTTCTTAAGTTTAGTAGCATCAAATACCTATGGTATAGTATTTTAGGTTCGAATGATCTCGTCCTATGGTGGTAACCAAGCTATATTTCAGATATAAATTGATGTTCACTTGGGTGACAATTCACCACTCTCAATTATTAGGTGGAGTTAGAATGTCTTTCATTTATTGAAGTCATAAAATACATAGAATACAAGGGAGTTAAGAAAGGATCATTCCTAGTATAGAGCCTCTTAGGAAAGAAAGTAAAATTTATTAATGATGTAAGACATCAACAAGAGTTTCAAAAAGTTTTTTTTTGTTAGGTAAATCTGGGTTTATTACATATGGTATCAGAGCAAAGTTTACAACACTAGGCCTTGAATAGGGCCACATTAATTTCTTGGCATATATATTTTGTGTTGTTTCATGCAAAACTAATAAACCTATATTGTACAAATAGAAAACCTTTTCTGTTCTGTGTGAATTATGGCAGCTCGGGATGATGCAGAAATCAGAATGGAAGGAAATCCAGAACAAAGACCTCATGGAGATCCAAGACAGAATAGTGACAGAAGTACTAGAAACAATGAGGAATCTTATTGTTGAGCTGCAGGTTTTCAAAGCAGACAATGAGAAATTGAAGAAAGCACAGCAAGAACAACAAGAGATAAATGAAGTCCTATTGCGTAGTATAGTGACCAAGAAAATCCCAAAGGAGGATAACCATGACGAAGAGGTCAACAAAAGGGCCTCCAAGAACTCTGGTTCGGAAATAGAAAAAGGAGACAGTTCATCTGAGGGAACACCTTCAACTGAAGACAAAACTAAAACAAACAGAAAAAGAAAACAAGTAGACCACCTTGAAGGAGAATTTAAAAATATCAAACCAGCTACCTTTGATGGAGAATCCAGGACAGGAGAAGAAGCTAAGGCATGTTTGTGGACATCAAAAAATACTTCCAGATCTACAATTATTCCAGCAATATGAAGGTCAGAATGGCCATCTACAATCTGAAAGGGAAGGCCAACATTTGGTAGCAAGACCTGAAATTGGCCAAGGGCCTAAAGGAGAAACAGTTGGAATGGTCTGACTTTAAGAAGTATTTCAGGAAACAATACCTTTCTAAAAGCTATTATGAAAAGAAAACAAAAGAATTTAACGAGTTACGACCTGGACAGATGATGATGGAGGACCTTATAAATAAATTTATGGAACTACTAAGGTTCGTACTGTATAGAATTGAGTTTGACAACCCCAAATCCTTGAGTGAAGTATTCAGGAAAGCACGGATGTGCTATGAACAGTATAAACAGTGAGTAGAATTTCCAAAATCTTAGAAGGATAAGAAACAAGATCGAATGAACCAGCAGAAGAAGGGATACCAGCCAGCTCCTTATCGGAATGCAGCAAAAAGCTTTCTGCGAAATGACTTTCACTCCAATCATCTGAATACGGAAGGCAGTGGTAAACCGATAAATTTGGGAATGAAGAAGTTTGGGGACAGCTCCCACGAGCCATTAAAGTGTTAGGAATGTGGAGAACCTCATCTAAGGAGGAACTGTCCACATTTAATTTCAGTCAACATAACTGTTGTTCATAATTTGCAGGAAGCCTCGATGGTTGGTGACATGGGCAAAATCCTGCATCAGATAAATGTAGCCATAGATGACCGGTAAGTTGACCACAAGTCCTCTATGGTAGAGATTGAAGGTAAAATCAATAACTCTTGAATTTTTGTTTTAATTGACCCTAGAGCTACGTTAAGTTATATTACTCCTGATGTAGTAGAGTCAAACAAATTTAAGAAACTGAAGAACGCAAAATCATGGCTGGTACAACTAGCAACAACAACTAAAAGGAAAGTAGTTGAATTTATTTCTGATTTTGAGTTCAGCTTAGATGGTCAAAATATAAGAACAAATCTAAACATCCTACCACTAGGATCTTACGATATGATTATCAGGATGGATTGGTTGGAACAACACAAAGCAGTACTAGATTGTTATACAAAGTTACTTAACTATAAAGATGATTTTGGCACTACTAGAACAACCCAAGGTATACCAAAACTTGTATCAGTGAGACAAGTTTCAACAATGCAACTCAAGAAATGTATGAGAAAGGGATGACAATTTTATGCCATCCAAGTAACGAATCTATTAGAAAAAGAAGATAAGCCAAAGTTAGAATACTTTGTTGTCCTACGTGAACTTAAAGACATGTTTGTGGATGAGATACCAGAATTTCCTCCTAGAAGGGAAATAGACTTCTCCATAGACTTACTACCTGGTTCAGCCCCTATCTCAAAAGAACCTTACCGAATAAGTCTACCAGAACTAACAGAATTAAAAATACAATTACAGGAATTGCTAGACAAAGAATATATATGACCGAGTGTTTCACCATGGGGGGCACTAGTCCTCTTTGTGAAAAAGAAAGACGGTACTCTAAGACTATGTATTGATTATAGACAATTGAACAAAATGACAATTAAGAACAAATACCCCTTACCAAGGATAAATGATCCGGTCGATCAAGTAGGTGGGGCCAAGATCTTTTCAAAGTTGTATTTACGATCCGGTTATCATCAAATTAGGATAAAAGACGAGGACATAAACAAAACAACTTTTCGAACAAGATATGGACACTACAAATTTGTAGTCATACCTTTCGGACTCACTAGCGCACCAACCACATTTATGTGCCTGATGAACAGTATTTTTAGTCAGTACTTAGACAAGTTCGTAGTAGTATTTATTGACAATATTATGGTCTATTCTAAAATGGAGGAAGAACATGATGAACACTTAAGAATAGTTCTGCAAACATTGAGGAAACACAAACTGTACACCAAATTTGACAAGTGTGACTTTTATCAAAAGGAAATACAATATCTAGGACATGTAGTTTCAGCAGAAGGCATTGTCGTAGACCCAGAGAAGATAAAATCCATTATGGAATGGTCGATACCTAAGGATGTAGCAGATATCTGGTCATTCATGGGAATCACCGGATATTATCACAGATTTATAGAAGGGTTTTCCAAGATAGACTACCCTATCATGTCATTACAAAAGAAAGGGACCAAGTTTAACTAGTCAGAGAGGTGTCAAGACAGTTTTAACAAGCTGAAGGAATTATTGACAACTGCACCCATATTGAAGGTAGCAGACCCAAATAAAGACTTCACCGTATGTGTTGATGCAAGTAAATAAGGACTAGGTGGTGTCCCAAATCAGGAAGGACATGTTATTTGTTATGAGTCCCGGAAATTAAAATAACATGAGAGAAATTATGTCACTCATGACTTAGAATTGGCAGCGGTAATACATGCCTTAAAAATGTGGCGACACTACATAGTGGGCAAAAAATTTCTACTTTTGACGGATAATAGCGGAATGAAATATTTGTTTAGACAACCAGATCTTAATGCAAGGCAAGCAAGATGGCTAGCCTTCTTGAGCGAATTCGACTTCGGGGTCAGAAATATCAAGGGTAAGGAAAATAAGGTAGCAGACGCTTTAAGAAGAAGATTCCATGGGTTATTTGAGATAAATATCAGCAGGGCAGAAAGTGATCTAGAACAAAGAATAAGGACGACAGGTATTAATGACGAAAATTACACTAAGATAATGGCAGAATTACAAAATAGTACCGCAAACTCAGATAAACCAGATCTAAGTATCGACAAGAAGGGACTATTACGATTTAAAAATAGATTTTACATATTGGATTCAACAGAGTTAAAATTAATAGTCTTGGACGAAGTGCATAAGAAACCGTATTTTGGCCATCCAGGATACCAGAAAACAATAACAACACTTATAAAACTATTTTACTGGCCTAATATGAAGGGAAAAATAGAAGAATACTTGGCTAGGTGCCAAGATTGTCAATAGGTTAAGGCCGAGCACCAACATCCAACTGACCTATTGTTATCACTGAAATTTCATCCGCACAGGGCGACAAGAACTCCGCATCGTCAACACAAAAAAACAGTCATTCATGGCACAAGGTTAATTCTACAGCACAACAAAAGGGTCAAAACTATACAAAATGGCCAAAAAATTACAAGGCGCGGTGCACCCATTGGGCGCGCGCGCACGCGCGCAACATTTTCGTATATGGAGCGCATATGCGCGGCTGTGGGGTGCAAAACCCGCGCGCCTGCCAAACGACGCATTTATGGAACTGGTCTACCTCCCAACCACTAATGGATCGGCTCCCAAGTCGATTTGACACCAAATCAGAGCTCAATCCGCGTGGGGGGGCTGGTCAAAGACCTAATTGTGCCCTAAAGAGCCCCTCTTCACATTCAAAAGAGGTTGCATAATAGCTCAATACTTGGCTATAAAAAGCCATGAATGACCACC
>JASDQU010436504.1:0-21116 GCA_032191745.1 Picea mariana | reverse complement strand
GTACTTTATAACTTAAAGTATTTTTAAGTTGTGGGACCCAAAAAGTATTTAATGAGCATTTATTACTTATTTTGTAATTAATGAGGAGCATTAAATATGAGCCCTCAGATTAGACTTATGATAGCCATTAGATTGAGTTGGTTATGCAAGTTAGGGTTTCTTGGGAAAAGAGAAAAGTACATATACATGCTTAGGGATGTGAGAAAGAGACACCAGAGAAGATGAGAGGAGAAGTTGAGAGATTGCTTGAGAGAGGAAAGTGAACATCAAGAAGGGCACGATTCCTAAGAGAGCTAGGGCGCAAATCCCAAGGAGGCTTTTTTCTATTTTGATTTGCAGTAGTGTTATTTGCTGGGACAGGCTATACTGTACAGATTCGTACAGGCCGTACAATAGAATTATTGAGGCACAAAAACCGAGGAAAGATTGGACATGGTTTTCGAGGAATCCTTGAAGAATTTTCTGAAGGAGGACTAATCAAAATCTGGACCAGGGGTCAAATTTTAGCTCAAAAATCAACATTCTCAGAATTGTCTCAAAATGAATGAGTGCGTAGCCCTCATCGTCATGAACCCATCGCAAATCGTTTGGGTTCAAATGGACGTCAGGAGAGAGAGATATTGCGATATGTTCGAATCACCAAACAAGGAAAAAAAAAGACGCTGACTGTGCAGTCCGTACAGTCCGTACGGATGCTGACGTGGCATGACCATACGCTAACATGGTAGAGGTGAAGTGGTAGTTTCATATTGGCTGACAGTTGGATGAATCATTTGATGACACGTGGCAATATTTTGGCAAGTGTTTTGGTGCCACGTGACCCAGTCATGGGCTGCCACATGGCACCTCGTTATTGGCAATGGTTGGTCAAAAGTTTATGGAGTCTGTGGGGATCGAACCCCGAACCTCCCCCTTGGCAGCGCTTTGGTAGTGTGTGGGCTACCACTAGGCCACAAAGTGGTCCTTGTAAGCCATATGTTCTTTATTATATTTGAATTTAATTAAAGTTTAAAATGACGGGGGGTCGGGCTGGGGCTTAGCCCCAGCCCGCGGTTGTATTAACAATCCATATGACCAACTCCACATTTGTGTGCATGTTTCAAACAATTACAAAGCCCGCGGTTGTATTACGTATACCATATGACCCATTGTGTATATGGAGGCGCGTGGATATTGTAAACAGAGTTAGTCCACGGTTTTGGTGGTTCCTTCATATGACCGGTGGTTATGCGGTTGAGTGCGCACCATTTAAATGGAGTCCAACCCCTAGTCACATGTGTATTACCATGTGACCACCATTTTAAATGCGCGCGGGGGAAGTTTGGTTTTTAAAATTGTTTAGCCCATGGTTACGGGCACCAATCCATATGACCTTGCCATGGAGCGCGGGATTTTGAAATTGGTTTTTAAAACGGTTTGAACATGCGCTCGACAAGTGGCATGTAATCATTGGTTCAAAAACTCAGCCCTTTTTGTTTGAGAGTGCAGTCGTATGGAGGACCCTTGTGACCGTGGTCTTGGCGATTAGGGGCTGGCGCGCCCATAACCGTCCTACAGTTTGCACCGTTATGCGGTTGCACCCGGTGCTGGGTTTAAGCACACATTTTGGAGAGTGTTCTTGGTTCAATGTACAGGAGGTGCGTTTTGGCGAACCAGAGACAGCAAGCTTGAAGGAAGAGAATGGTAGGAGGCCTATCTTCTTCATTTTTTGGCCAAATGAGGTGTTGTAAAAGCCCAGCTAGGGGTTTTTGGACGTTCTAAATCCATTGGCACTATTTTCACAGCCATTTGAAAACTTATTTTGCAGTTTTTTAACCATTGAAGTTTCAGGAAGCTCCAGGGAGCTTGAAGCCCTCATTGTTTGAGGTCTTGCTAAGATGAGCCTATGTTTATTTTCTGTGATTGAATAATCATTTTTGACTAATTATTATGCTCTGAACACTTTGGAATATGTTTCAGATCCATTTGAGGACTTTTACAGGTGTTTTTGCCAAAGATAAGCTCAGGGAAGCTTAAGGCCACATGTAGAAGAGGTCATGCTCGGATGAGCCATGATCCGTTTTCAGAGTTCTATTAGTCATTTTTGGGGTTTTTATGTATTCTGATCCCAATGGCACAGTCAGAATTTCCATTGGAGTTGAGCAACAACTTGTAAAATAATTTTTGACAAATTAATCCCAGAGAGCCAAGTCCATTGATGGAGGCTCAAGGAGATGTAGCCCGGAGAGGGGTGAACTCCTTTATCATCTTGTTATTGTTGTGAGTGTTTGCTGGTTATTATTTTCTGCAAGTTATTATTTTCTGTTTTATTTATGAAAACAACTTATTTAATCTTGCAAAGACCTCACACATAAACATTTAAAAGAAGAAGCATAAACTTGGCACATAATTTATCTTGCATATTTTAACACATGGAGCAAGGTCCTGTAAAGTTTATTTTAATGAAGTAGAGGGTGCTTGCATAGCATAACAAGTCAGCCTTCTATTTTCAGATCAAGGATGGTCATACAGAAGAGATGGTACAACAACCTGTTGTGGCATGAATTTTAAGGTGTCGAATTTCAGCAAATCCGTATAGTTGTACGAACTATGGCACGGTTTTCAAGACAAATTTGTGGGGGACAGTTTTGTGCTGTAAGAGGTATTTCTCTTGGATGAAAAAGTGTTATTGATGCTGTTATGAACTTTCCTAAAGTAAAATAATAAGATTTCTCTCTCTCATTGGGTTTCCCCACATTGGGGTTTTCCCTGGCAGTTGCCTAAATTTCTGTGAGTTATGGGTTGCTGTCCATTGTGCATTTCCGTTGCATATTTTTCTTAACAATGTGTATTTCTACTTATAGAAATTTCTAAATGTGGGTATGCATTTCTGAAATTTAAGAAGACAATTATCTCTAGGTTGCTAAGTGTTTGACGAAATGTGTGAATGAAATATTTCTGATTTTGTCATTAAAAAATCAACACCCACAAAAATGGCAAAGTGAGAGTTGTCCATAATGTTCAGCAAGATAAAACACTCGAGGACATGGGCAGTAGAATGCCAAGGATATATGCATCCCTGGACAACAAGCAAGCTGAATATCATTCGCACATGATTGAAGTGGAAGATGTGATCAACAACCATGCCTTTACTATTTTAATTGATTCAGGGGCTAGCCATAGTTATATAGATCCTAGAGTGGTGGAAAGTTTGAAATTGTCGAGAAGAAAACATGAAAAGTCTTGGTTAGTGCAGCTGGCTAAAGGAACCAAGAGAAAAAGTCACTGAGTTAGTTAAGTCCTGTCCAGTGGACATGAATGGACTGAGCACAAAGGCTGAATTGAATTTTCTGCCTTGAGGTTCTTATGAATGTCTAATTGGGATGGATGGGTTGGACCAACACCATGCCATCTTGGACTGTTGTAATAAGGCATTCACTTGCTTGGATGAGGAAGGAAATCAAAAAATAGTCCAAGGAATTCCTAAATATGTTGTTGTTAGAGAAATATCAGCAATGTAGCTGAAGAAGTGCTTCAGGAAAGGTTGTCAATTATTTGCAGCCCACTTGGAGGAAGCACCCGAGGATAAGGTGTCAAATATCGAAGACCATGTGGTACTAAAGGAGTTTGAGGATATATTTCAGGAGGTACTTGGACTACCTCCGAAAATAGATATTGAATTCTTTGTAAGTTTGATTCCTGGAGCTGCTCCAGTGTTGAAAGTTCCTTACAGAATGAGTACACCAGAGCTGAAATAAATTCAGTTGCAACTTGAAGAGCTTCTGAAGAAGGGGTATATACGTGCAAGTGTGTCACCTTGGAGTGCCCCAGTCCTGTTCGTGAAGAAGAAGGATGGGACATTGATATTATGTATCGATTTTAGACAATTGAACAAAGTGACTGTAAAGAACAAGTATCCTTTGTCGAGGATTGATGACCTCTTCGATCAATTGAAGGATGCGAAGATATTTTTGAAGATAGATCTTAGATCAGGAGGTCACCAGGTAAGAATAAAGGATGAAGAAATCAACAAGACCTTCTTTAGAACAAGGTATGGTCATTACGAGTTCATAGTGGTGCCGTTTGGGCTGTCGAACGCACCCACTGTTTTCATGTGCCTGATGAATGGTGTATTCAAGGACTATCTAGACAAGTTTGTCATAGTCTTCCTGGATGACATTCTGGTGGATGCCAAGTTAGAGGAAGAGCATGAACAACATCTGAGGATGATGTTGCAGGTGCTAAGAGAGAACCAACTATATGCCAAGTTGAGCAAGTGCTCATTTTATCAGGAGCATATCCATTACTTGGGGCATATTATTTTGAAGGATGGGATAGTTGTAGATCCTGAAAATATTGAGGCCATCAGAGAATGGTTAGCGCCAAAGAACATGATGGAATTGAGATCCTTTATGGGTCTATCTAGTTATTAAATAAGGTTTATCACAGGGTTCTTGAGGATAGCTCACCTTATCACTTCCTTGCAAAGGAAGGAGAAGAAATTTCAATGGACAAAGGAATGTGAGAGAAGCTTCCAGAGATTGAAGCAGTTGTTAACCAGTGCTCCAATCCTTAGGATTGCAGATCTAAATGAAGAATTTTGTAGTGTGCATAGATGCATGTAAAGAAGGAATGGGAGGAGTCCTCAGTTAGAATGGATTCATAATTTTTTATGAATCCAAAAAGTTGAAAGAGCACGAAATGAACTATGCAAATCATGATTTAGAGTTGGCAGCAATAGTACATGCTCTAAAGAAATGGAGGCATTACTCATGGGAAGGAGGTTCAAACTGAGGACAGACCAAAATGGTTTGAAGTATTTGTTTGATCAACCAACCTTGAATGCGAGGCAGAGTAGGTGGTTGGATTTTATTTGTGAGTATGACTTTGATATCAAGAATATAAAAGGAAAGGACAACAAAGTGGTTGATTCACTCAGCAGGAGAGTGCATGAATTGCATGCTACAACCATTAGCATGTACCAAACTGACATTAAAGGTAAGATTTTGGAGGCTGCAAATGCAGATTTGTAGTACAGGGATTTGGAAACAAAGCTACAACAAGGTAAGATGCCACAGAAAGTGGAAAATTATAAATTGGAAACCGATGGAACACTTCTGTACAAGAAAAAAAATTATGTACCTAATGTCCAGGACTTGAAACTTATGATTTTGAATGAAATGCATAATGTGCCTTATGCTAGGAACCTTGGATATCAAAAAAATGTGGTTGCAGTCAAGAGCCATTTCTTTTGGCCAAGTATGAAGAAAGAGATTGTAGAATACATCTCCAGATGTATGGAGTGCCAGAAGGTTAAAGCTGAGCACATGCACCCAGCTGGGTTGCTGCAACCTTTACCCATTCTTGAGTTGAAGTGGGAGGTAGTGACAATGGATTTCATCACAGGATTTCCCAGAATGGGCAAGCAACATGATTCAATCATGGTGGTGGCAGACAATCTTACGAAAGATGCCCATTTTATTCCATTGAAGACTACTCACAAGGCAGCTAACGTTGCTGATATTTTTATGAGGGAAATAACACGATTGCATGGTATTCCCAAGACAATTGTGTCTGATAGGGACCCGTAATTTAACACAAAGTTATGAAAGGGGTTGTTCAAAGGTTTCAACACAAATCTAAACTTCAACACTGCTTATCATCCCGAGTCTGATGGATAGACAAAGAGGGTGAACGAAGTAATAGAAGACACACTAAGGATGTATGTGATGGAAAAACCATCTAAATGGGAAGACTACCTACACTTGGTAGAATTCGCCTACAACAATGGGTATCAAGCATCATTGAAGATGAGCCCATTTGAAGCACTTTATGGAAGAAAGTGAAATACTCCAGTAAGCTGGCATAATCCAGTTGATAGGGCGGTGGTTGGGACATAGTTTCTCAAGGAAATGGAAGAGAAAATGATGAAGATTAAGAAGAATTTGAAATCTTCCCAAGACAGGAAGAAAAAGTTATGCTGATAAAAACAAAACCCACAGAGAGTTTAAAGTGGGTGATCATGTTTTCCTGAAAGTGAAAACTAATAGAAGTTCCCTAAAGCTGGGAAACTGCACCAAGTTGGCAGCCAGATTTTGTGGGCCATTTGAAATCCTAGAAAGTATTGGGCCAGTTGCATATATGCTTGCATTACCTGCATCCATGATTGTACATAATGTGTTTCATGTTTCATTGCTTAAGAAATATATACCTGATGCTAATCATGTTATCGATTGGAATGTGATTCAGGTGAAGCAAGAAGGTGTCTTGCAAGTGCATCCTGTGTGCATATTGGACCGGAAAAGAAAATAGCTTCGAAATCGAGCCATAAGGCTTGTAAAGGTCCATTGGATCTAGTACGGTCCTGAGGATGCAACATGGGAGCATGAGGATGCTATGCGGACATAATACCCACATCTTTTTGAATATTTTGAAAATCTTGTTGATGTTGTGTAAAAGTTGCACTGAGGATAGTGCAAAAATAAGGGGAGGGGATTGCAATACCCCAAGGACGTGCCCCAGTTATATTATGAATTGTAATCATGTTTATGAATTTTAATCGAGCCGATTATTGATAAGATGGTGGGATTATGTGTTTATTAGGCCGGAGAGCCTAAGTGTTAAAGGCCAAGAGCCTGATTTTGTATATGTAATTATGCAAATCATTAATATAATATATAAACATCGTTGCATGTAGATCCACCACGAAGAAAGAGTGATGGGGGACTAATATTCAATAGGGTGGGTAAGGGAAAAGGGGATAAAAGGTTGGAAATAGGGGCTAAGCTAAGGGGCTTAAGTCCTTGAGAATAATAATTTATTATTATTCCAAAGATATGTGAAAGACATGTTTTTTATCCTAAGTCCTGGGAGAGGCAACGCATGCAGCTCCAACGTGTGAAAAAAGGGAACTCATGTAGCTCTAGGAAGACAAGTGTCTACCTGGGCGCATGCAGTTAAAAGATGAAGCGTCAGCTGAGTTGGGGGTGGGTTCTGCCAGTTTTCCCGATCCTCTGTCTAAAATAGTGAGACCTCTGTAATCGACCTCTGCTTAATTTTCTTATCACGCATCCGGAAAACAAGAACCTTGAAGCCGACCAGTGTATTTCCGTGAATCCCATGACCTCTGTATTCGACCTTTGAAATATTCACACAGGCACCTGAAAACCGGAAATTCGTGAACCATTTTGTGTCTTCTGAGGAACTTGACACTTGAGTAATCGCCTTAGCTGTGTCGTGTTTCAATGTGGGTTGTTGCCGCCTACAGTGCCATGCTCATATGTTGTTGCTACTGTCATCCCTATGTGAATGAGTATTGAATCGTGGTCTTTGTCCTCACCTACCTGGAGATGAGTCGAGGAGTGTGTTGAACAAGCGGGTTGTCAGGCTTGTGGTAGAAGAGGCAAGTTGTTAGGCTTGTGAGCAGCTCTCTCCAAGTGAGAGAGTCTGTTGGGAAGTGGTTTTCTCCCATAGAGAGTCCAACACTAGCTATGGATCTCTGAGAATTCATGATTCGGCCTGTTTCCGAGACCCAGAGAGGGAGGTGAAGCACCGATGGAATGTTCTTGTGAAGGTGTATACTCCTGAGTGGAACAGGCATGTGGGCAATGAGAGCCCATTATTAGTGGGCATAAGAAGGATCCTGGAGAGAATCCTTTCGGTTGCTCTGTGCGGTTTTCCTGTAACCTTAGCCTAGTCTAGGATTCCCTTGCCTTGGGTGGAGCTTAGTCCCAGCTCGGGGGTGACCCATTGCTGAGCGTGATGAGCATCGTGGTCTAAGGCTGGGAGGTTTGTAGAAGGTCTGGACGTAGTTGGTGGATTTACTATAGTTTCAAAGATAAGTATCATTATGTGTTTAATTTCAATTAAAATGCATGTCTGTGATGCTTGTAATATTATGATGTATTTTGTTGCAAGTGGATTTATTTTAATTCTATTTAAGTCTATATGATGGAAATAACTCTATGTTAAATGTTTTAATTTGATTTAATATGCATGTTATATATAAGTATGAGAATTGTCCACGTAGTAGCATTGCCCGACAGTGGGGTTGATGGTCGGGGACATTACATGAAGGGTGAGAGTTTTATACACAGGTCAGAGCTGTCCAAAGGACCATGTGCGGAGTTATGAGAAGGCATGGATAAAAATTCCTAAATAGCAGTGGGTGCATAAGTTCATTAATACCTTGGATACTGCGCCTATCAATTGGTATATTCAAGTAGAATTGTGCCTTACCACTTTATATTGGTACGGTATGAACCATAACCTTATAGCTACATTTTTATTTGAAATTCAGTACCCCACAGTAGATCAGGATTTACAAGTTGTAAGACAAAAAGTATTTGTGTAGGCACCTAACCTCCCTTTGGAGCAAGAAGAAGATGAATGGACTGCACCTCTTCAGAAATTACAGGGTTGTTACAATATCAATGCTGATGAAGTTGATGATCCTAGGAATGTGAAAATCTCAGAAACTGAAGGACATAGAGACATAGATGGGACAGGGATTGAACTACCTTTCATTGGACAACCAATTAAAACAAATAAAGTTAATATTGGAACAGAGCAAGCAACTAAGTTGGCCAACGTTGGAGATTATTGGGATGATTCCACTATTGATAAGATTACAAAATTGCTGCATGAATATCAGGACTTGTTTCCAACCAAGTTCACATACATGAAATGCATTAAAGGGCCCATGGGAGAAATGAAGATCCCTTTGAAACTAGATGCAAGTTCAGTCAAGCAAAGACCCTACAGACTGAATCCCAAGTATAAGCAAAAAGTTCAAATTGAATTAGATAGAATGTTGGAAGTAGGAATCATAGAACTTGTTGAAGAATCATAATGGATTATCCCTATGGTGGTCCAGGATAAGAAGTCAGAAGAGATCAGAATCTGTTTAGATTTAAGTAAACAGAATGATGCATTTTTACATGATCCATTCCCTACACCATTTACTGATGAAGTGTTAGATAATGTAGGAGGACAAGAAGTTTACTCCTTCACAGATGGATTTTCAGGTTATCACCAGATCAGGATTGCTAAGGAAGACAGACATAAGACCACATTTGAAACAAAATGGGGTTCTTTCCAGTACACTATGATGCCTTTTGGATTGAAGAATTCACCAATCATCATTTCTAGGGTGGTGGTCAAAGCATTCAAGGAATTCTTACATAAATATTTGGAAGCATATTTTGATGATTGGATTGTTTTTAGCTTATTGAAAAATCATATTGAATGTTTGAGACTAATGTTGGATAAGTGAAAGCAATTTCAGATTGCCCTGAACCTAAAGAAGTGCATCTTCCTTTCACCTTTTGGAGTATTACTGGGACACATTGTATGTAAGCAGGGGTTGTTGGTAGATCCTTCCAAGATTGCCATTATTGTTGATCTACCTCCCCCTACTTCGGTTAGACAGTTGTGCATTGCGCTGGTATATACTGAATACTACATAAAGTTTATCAAGGGATATGCACATATAACAACACCCATGGAAAATATTTTAAAGAGATATCGTCAGTTTCAATGGTCAGAGGAATGCCAGAAGATCTTCGACACACTAAAGCAGAAAATGGTTATTGCGCCTATTCTGGTTTTCCCAGATTGGAGTAAGGAATTCCATGTTCATGTTGATGCTTCATATATTGCATTAGGAGCAGTGTTAGCACAACCAGGAGAAATATATATTGACCACCCACTATCATTTTCTAGCAGGAAGCTCTCTACAGCTGAGAGAAATTACACTACAACCAAAAGAGAAGAATTAGCTATGGTGTATGCGCTGCAGAAGTTTAGACACTACTTGTTGGGAGGACATTTTAAGATGTTCACTAATCACTCTGAGTTGAAATACTTAGTCAACAAGATAGTGTTGGGGGGAAGAATATGCAGATGGCTATTGTTATTCTAGGAATATGATTTTGAGATTGTGTTCAAGACAGGGAGAATGAACAAGGGACCTGACCACTTGTTTAGGTTAGAACATGGAGAGGAACCTACTAGTTTGGAGGATACACTACTAGATGCACAGTTTCTAGCCATAAGAAAAGTTGATGATCACTTTGTCAAGATAGTCCAATTCCTTTCTACAGGAATGGAACCCCATGAGTATATAATTATTTAGAAGAAACAAATGGTAGTTCATGCTGCATATTTTTCACTTATAGTTGGACAACTGTATAAGATGAAACCATATGATATTTTGAGGAGATGCGTTATGGAGGAAGAAATACCACTGATTCTGGAAGAAGCACATGAAGGAATCGCAGGAGGACATTATGTAGGGAAAGAAACAACGCAAAAGGTTCTTAGAGCTGGCCTCTAGTGGCCCACGTTACAGAGAGATCCTAAGGAATACTACAGAGATTGCGATGTATGCCAAAGAGTGGGGAAACCTTCTTGAAGAGATGAGATTCCTTTAGCACCTTAGAAAATTTTACAGGCATTTGAGAAATGGGCCATTGATTTTGTGGGACCTATCAACCCACCAGGGAAACACACATGAGCCCAATACATCATCACTACGACAGAGTATTTGACTAGATGGGAAGAAGCAAGAGCAGTTAAGAATTGTAGTGCAACTATAGCTGCGCGATTCATATTTGATGATATTATAACCAGATTTGGATGCCCAAAGATCCTCATGAGTGATCAAGGCACAAACTTCATCAAAAAAACTATTGAAGCCTTGACTCAGGAAATTGAAGTTCATCATCAGAAGAGTACACCATACCACCCACAAGCGAATGGTACAGTCGAAGATTTCAATAAGATCTTGGAGACATCACTGACGAAGATTTGCAGTGTGAATAGAGATGATTGGGATTTCAGAGTGCCAACGATGTTATGGGCTTATCAAACCACTTGCAAAAAGATGACAATGCAGACTCCCTTGAAGTTAGTTTATGTTCTGGAAGAAGTGGCACCTATGGAATATTTGGTTCCTAGCTTAAGAATTGCATCATTTGCAGTTATGGATGACACAGGCGCTGTACAAGATAGGATTGCGCAGTTGGTGGAACTAGAGGAAGACAGTTTTATTGCAGGATTTCATCAACAGGTACAAAAAGAACGAGAAAAGGACTACCATGATAAACATATCAAGAAGAAAGCATTTAAGAAAAGAGATATGGTATTGGTATATGAAAGAAAATTCATGAAGCATCCAGGGAAGTTCAGGACACATTGGCTTGGGCCATATGAGGTTGCCTATGTTACAGAAGGAGGAGCTGCGTAGTTGAAGACCCTGAATAGAGAATGGAAGAAAGGTTTAGTAAATGGGAGCCGGTTGAAATTGTATTATGACAACCAGCTGCCTCACATCTCTCGGTAAAAATAAAGGAAGAAGGGTCTAGGTACCAGGTGCAGTTGAAACTGGGTACTAGACATAGAAAATATAGTCTACACACAATAGGGTGGGACGGAGCAGAAAGTATAGGCTACTTTGCACAGTCTGCAGTCGAAGTGATACCGAAGGTTCAACCCTACAGTGACTTGGGATGAGTCATAGGTGAGTGTTGGGGGCTTGTTGGCCCTTGATTATGGAAGGAAGTGAAGATTAAGGAATAAGAGCAAAGTACAAACTGCACAGAAGGCACATTAACCGAGAATGGGTCGAAGTGGTCAAAGAAGCAGAAAAGAAGGAGCAAAGTAAGAGAAAGCTAGTCGTTGAAAGAGAATATCAAGGAAGAGAGATCAACAAAGAGGATGGATCGTGGACAACTCAACAAGCGGAATAAGACACCAACAAATGATTTGGAGCACCTTGCAAAAAAGAAGGAAGAACAGGCTGGCGAAGCCCTTAAGATACAGGTTGCGTGGGACCTAGGGTTTTGACACCTAGGGTTTTGGTATTTGGGGTTTTGAAAATTAGGCTTCGGTCTAAGTTGTATGAGAGTCATTGTAATGTATAAATAAAGATGTAGAGGAGTGGGGAATGGTTGTTGATGTTGATTGATTATTGTTGTTGCATGAGAGAAGTATTGTGTTGTGAGAGCATTCTTACATTGTAATATCTTCAACTAGGTGTGAAGATGAACGTTACAGCTGGGTGTGCAGGGAGGGGAGAGAATAAGAGAAAGATAGAGAGATCTACAAGCTAAGTGCACATATATAACTATATGTTTTCATCTAATATATCAAGAAAAACAGTTCTGTGGATGTAGCCCTAGGGAGAGGGTGAACCACATATATCTTGTTGTTCTGTGTGATTGATGTTGTGTTCTTTTCTATCTGATATATTGTTATTGCATTGTTGTGTTAGATCATAGATATAACTTTCGAAGTAAGCTTAAGCATGGTAAAGAATCTCTATATTGTTGTGTGTTGTTGCTCTAGATCCACTTTGCATTTCCTCTGGTTGTAGACACATGTGTCCTACAAACCCCTATTGCTACTTTAGGAGAGACTGCATCTTCTCCACAGGTGTTGTTGAAAGGGCCAGTAGTTAGGGCTTATTGGTGTGATGCTAGATTTGAAACTTAGGTTTGCCTGTGTGCCAACACTCAATGTCTCGTTCTCCTTTTTTTTTATCTGATTGAATCAAGCTACAAACATCCCACTGTCTTTCTTCGTTGACCATCTTCTCTTAAACAACTTGGAAAAATATTCATAAGATGTTAAGTGATTGTCCGAAAGGCCTCTAAACTAACTGAGAGCTTCTTTAGTCAATGATGAAGCCAATAGCTTCATGGATACATCCTTATGCTCAATGTTTACATTATTCATGTCCCAACCTATGATGTAAAGATGATCTTCAACAATCACTACATTGTTTCCTGGGAACTTTGGCAACCATTTGTTTGACTCTTTTGGCATTGTGGTGGGGTATCTCGGGATGATAGCCATGTTAAGGGGGTTGTAGAGGTATTTTTCCCAAGGGTAATCCATTGGAGAAAGGGGAAAGGTATCGTGGAAGAGGGTTTTGACAATGAGAGACTTGAGGGGAGGCCTTCTTTGGTAGACCTTATAAGGTTTGAACCTTCCAGGGGGAAAAGGATTAGAGGAGGAAGGGTTCTGGGATGGTGGAGTCACCATATGAGCTTCAAGAAGAGCTCATAAAAAAGGTGAAAAGGGAAATTCCCTTGGTTGGATTCGCTAGGAAAGCTAGGGAAAATGATTTGGGATAACTTGTCGAAGTGTCATTAAGGTTCAGAAGAGGATTCAAAATCCTCCCTGGAAAGGATGCTAAAATTTTTGATAATGCAGACATTGCGATGAGGATAAATGGCCCATTGTACATTAAATTATCAAAACCTTTCACATTAACCTTTCCGATAGACTTTAGAAAACTTGTTACAAAATTATTTGATTTCCATACCAGTTCATCGGAGAAGTTGGCACTAAGCCTTCCTATTTTGTCCTTTTCAACCTCTTTTGAGTTGGTTCCTTCTCCAAACCTCATCAAAATTTTCACTATATTTTCCATTATACACTCATCATTGGATGAGGATATTCCACCCAACATTAGAACAATAGAATCCTTGGGTATTTGAAGATACTTAGACATATTAGTTTTATGTATCAGTTATTTTTTTATCCTTACACTAATCCCATCTTCACCTTGCAGGTTCAAACATGTCTCGAAGAAATAAAGTGACCAATAAGACACCTACCACCGAGGCATATGGAAGTGGCCAACAAATTGAAGATGAACTGGACATTGTTGGGTCCATGTATGACAACACATCTAGACTCCTAGACAAGGAAGGGGATGCACTCAGATGGGGCAATGTGTATCATATGTTGAAAAACATAACTTATCCATTGATGTTGAAGACCAGGATGAACTTAAGATATTCAAGAACATTAGAAGGTTTGGAATATTCATAGTAGCATCATGTGTTGTGGTTTTCCCTTGCAYTGACGCCATTGATTGGATATTGAAGCATGTAGATTTGGGGGACAAATATGTATGTAACTCTTGAAATGAACCCATAACATTGTTTCGACCCAAAGAATTAGAAAGATTCTATCATCTTAAGAAGGGGACTAAGAAGCTAGATAAAAAACTTCTCCATGAGTTCGAATACATAACCAAGGATATTTTCCCCATCTCGTACAAGATAAACAAGGAATTTGAAATCAGACACAAGGGAGGGTATCCTACAACTGCACTAAGGATCCCTTATTAGTACATGGTATCCATGCTATGCAGGCTATGTGGGGAACAATATGCCTCCTCCCATTTCTCCTTGTCATAGATTTCATTGATTTATTACTGCATGGATGAAGGATTATCATTTAACTGGTATGACATCTTGTTGACCAACCTCACAGAAGCCATCACTACAATTGTAGAAGGTCAACCAGAAACTTTCCCAAGTTTCCACATGTCTTCATGCCTCGTGGACATCATGTGCATAGGCCATCAATACCCAAAGGTGGGGTAGAAATGGAAACCATCAGACAAATGAATTCAAATATACTACAAAGTTCTCTGGGAGAAAAAGTATAAGATGGAATACCAAAAGATTTGCGAACACTTTTTGTCTCCTTTGTACGAGTTCATATTTTGCATGTCAACCCCATGTATGACTGACAAGGAGATATTCATCATAAAAAGGATCAAGGATTGATACCTTATGGAGAACAATAATTATATCAAGGTGTATGGAGCCCCAAAATACCTCCATCTCCTCCCTCGATTTGTACTAGACAAGTTAGTACTCTAGGAGGTGGCATATTAAATAGTGATCCAGGGAGTAGGAGGAATGTTAAACCAAGGAAATAAGGAAATGTGTCCATCACTCCCACTATACATTGGTGTCTACTCATTTTTTAATACCAAACAAGCACAGGAATAAGTAAACACCCTAGTCTCATACCATTTTGGAGAGGAGAGGTTGAGGAGACACAACCCTGAGGGGATCATAAAAGAACATTTCAATAAGGTAGGCTTGCCTTGGGAATACAAAACATAAGTCTAGGAGGAGGAGGAGATAAATCATAGTGCAAGAACTTATGATGAGGTCACCTTCAAGAGACGAGGAAAACCATTAAAGAGGATTACAGATGAAGATAGAGCATGAGAAGAATCCAAAAAGAAAGAAGAGGAAAAGGTAGAAGAAAGGGCGTCCCTTTCTTTCTCTCTTGCACAATCAGGAGCAACAAAGGAATAAGAGACAATGGAAGATAAAAAAAGGAGGAAGAAAGAGAAGGTTCACAAGAAAAAGAATGACGTCACTGATAAAAAGAGGAAAATTGTTGGAGAATCCAAAGGCAATGATAAATCAGAGGCTACAACAATGGTAGCTTCCCAGAAGGAAGGTGATCAAAAGGAAAAAACAAAAAAAGATGCAGCATGCAAAACAACAATAGAAGAAGCATAGAGAGCAGCGAAGGAAGCGATTGACAAAGAAGCAGAGGAAGAACAAAGAAAGAAATACGAGGAAGACATAAATGATCAGATACTCCCAATGGATACAAATATCCATGAGATATCAACAGTTGGTGCCAACAGACATACACAATTCGATGGACTAAGTTTGGGACTCGGTACTTCATTCAGGCTAAATGATGTACTCAACCTGAGGATGTTCATATATGAAAAAGCATTAGGTAGAATTGTATAAGAACAAGAGAAGAAATTTTCAGTAGCATGGGGGAACCCAATCTCAGTCATTACACAGATCCCCATGACAAAACATGTTAGAAAAGATCCAGTATCCATAACCTCACCTGGATTCTCTTTTTGGAATGCAATAGAATAGAACGTTTAAAATATGTGCCGAAAGAGTTTGGAATAGGAAGCAAGGATTATAGAGCTTGAGGAGAAGCTTAGACAGGTAAAGGTAGATGAGGGAAGCCTTGAGAGTTTGAAGGAAAGCATAGAAAAAATAAGGACTAAGCTTGAAGAATCCCTTATTGATATGTACGCTCACTTACACATGTTCCAAGACTTAGCTTCTATTGTCATAAGCCAACATATCGTTATTCCAACCAAGCTCACACAATTCAATATTATCCAAGAGGGCATGAACAATATTGATACATGGATCACAGAGAACTTGGATGCACCGATAGAGCTATATTTCCCCTTAACTAGTGAAATAAAAATCGACATCTTTGCACTAAACCCCTACCAACAACCGAGACAATAGGGAGACAAATAAATGAAAAGATCAATAGAAATATATTCATTCATACACAAAGCGATGAAAGAACTACTCAAGTTATGTCGACTACCCCAGCTAGAGGAGCTTGGAAAAAATATTATAATGGAGGAACTGGTCAACAAGGTATAAGACAACACAATTCACATACAAGAAGTCACCGAGGCAGCCACCATAGTAACAATGAACCTCATTCAACCAAAAAATATCCATGCTATAGTTCAGGCATTCATGACTACATTATTGAAAGATATGTAGACCCTCGACAACAACATGGAGATTCACACATCCACCATAGTAGAGCTTGGATACCATTGACTCTTTTCTTTGCATGATGAACCGAAAATATGTGTAGCATATCTCTTGGACAAAAATCCATAAAAATACAAAATATAAAATTGTTATTACCTGCTCCCTGTTTTTTTTTTTTTGAACTACTCCCAATTTTGTATTTTCTTTATACACTTGTCATCAAGAAGAAGGGAGATGAACAATTTTGTAACAACTTCTTTAAGGGAATACAAAGAGTCACAAAATGTTTAGGAAAAGGGATATAAATAGAAGATACCCATTTTTATGGGTTCCTCAAGAATTGTATAAACTCAAGAACTAATTCAATGACATATACCGTGTTAATGAATATTGAGAAGCCCCCAAGGTCATTTTTTGAAGGAGAGAAGAACTTGTATGTGTGGTTGTTTTGTTGTGAACTATTTCAAGTGGATTGTATGCTGATCACATGGACTGCAAGAACAATATTTTATGATAGACTAATCTGATGCATGCAATGTTATTTTACAGTATTGTTATTCTTTCTTAATTTTTGATAAGGCCTAAGTTCATGAGTTGTCATGTATGCAGAAATATAATTTGGATTGTTCTATTTATATGTATGTATGCATGCATTTATAACTTTGCATCTTTATTTCAACTTTTTGGGTGAAGTTTCTGGTAGAGATTAGTTTCATTACAACTCACTTTGGTTACTTTAGTTTTTCTCCTAGATAGGATAGGATAGGATAGAGTAGTAGTATATTATATTTATATTCATACATAATATTCATCTACATATTTTCTTGCACAACTATACATATTCACCCTCACCACCATAAATGGAAGTCGGGCCAAATTCCATATGGGTCTCGTAAACCAAATGGTGCATAATCTAATTGGGACCGTGCACTGGGGAGTACCCCTTATTGTTGCAAGGATAATTCTTCCACATGAACATAATTGGTGATAGAAGAAGGGCATGAATTGTATGGATTACATAAATTCTCTACATAACTATGGTCAGTCCGCTAAAAGTGCTCCCTCTCAAGCCCTTTTTCCTCCCATTAATTCAGAGCAAGAGGACACATACAGAGACACAAATCCTACATTCAAAAGTGCTATTGGTAGTCCTGAAACACATTCAAAAACTTAGTATCAAATACTCTATGAATAATTCATCGAAACCCGTCCTATCACCCGCACATACTCTAAATTGCTTGGTAAGTTACCTATAGCTTTAGGGCTCCCTAGAAGAGGGCATACTCATGTGAATCGACCTAGTCATAAGTCCAATATCCTTTTTTGTTATGTAGAGGACATGATTAAGACAATTTTGCAAGACATACCAATACCTATGAGTCAAGTTCCTCCTACTTCTCCCGAAAAAGAGCACAACATTGAAGGAGAAACCCCCGAAGTTACTATCGAACAAATCATGGGTGAACAACGAGAGAAATTAAAGGGAAGTGATCCCACCTTGGATGTACGAAGGTTCTTTAAATTTATAAATACCTTTACATGAAATTCACAAGAAATATGATAAGGCCCTTCCCAAGTTTGATTTGGACAGACCTGACTCATCATAGGATCACATAAAAAATGTATTCTTAGCTACTCACTTTTTAAATGTTCATCATGAAGATGTGGTCTGTAGGATTTTTCCTTACACCTTCTTTGGCATAGCATCTACTTGGTACTTTAGTTTTCCACCTAATTCCATAACCTGTTGGGAAGACTTTGAGAAGTTCTTTATTAGAAAATTTGGTGAACGAAAAATAATCACATCCTTGTATAAGGAGTTAGGAACCATTAAAATGGATAAAAGGGAAAAAGTGAAGTATTTCAACCAACAATTTCTCACATTCCTAACCAAATTTACCGTTGACACAACTCCTTCATAATCCTTAGCAATCAAATACTACATTGTGGCTCTTATCCCTTCCATAAGCATGTTTTTCAAGAGAGCTAATAGAGACACAATAGCTCTAAATTTAGATGAAGTTGAAACCATAGAGAGGGAGTTATCCTCGTATGACCATCACTCACACTCTGAGGAAATCAAGTCGACTAGAAAGAAACCTTTAATGCTAACAAAGCCGCCCAAAAATGAACCTAAGGATATTGACATCATGGTGAAGTTGGTCATTTTTTTTTTGAATAAAGTCATATATCTAAAACAGAATTTCGACGAAGGATCTTCAAGAACTAAAAATTTCCACCTTTTTTAAAGAGAAACAACAACCCTCCTAGACCACTCGAATCTCCTCAAGTTGCATTAAATCTAGATATCTTTGGTAAAGATTATTTATTCTCATATCACCAACAAAACCATTCTGAGAAGACATGTCCTAAGTGGGTGAATTCCATGACCTTGGTTATAAATCAGTTATTAGATCAAAAAAGTATGAATGATGAACAACCAAGTGACGTAGTGAATGCTAATACCACTAAGGAAACTCCCCCAGACGTTGCTATGTTCCTTTGGGACTGGTTCATAGACTCAGACGATGAGAAAATAGAATGTTTTAGTAGAAAATACACCAGTAGTAAAGGATGTCCCTAGATATTACAATTTGCGCAACAAAGGTTGAGACAAACAATATTGTTTGAAAATTATAAGAATATCCAATTTAAGTAGGATAGAATAAGGTAATCCATTTAGGATGAAATAATATTATATTGAGTAAAATGTATAAGAAAATGAGATGATCGATTACAATTACAATGAGGGACATATATACCCACACAGGGGTGCCCTTTCATTAATAGACATGTCTTTTCATTCTGATGTATTAATTATTATTTATTTATATATATATATTCTATATATATTTGTGTTTGTTACATAGCCTTCCCCTTTAGAAATGATTTGTCCTCAAAGCATATTTATGGCAAGGATGATTTTAGGGGATAAATTTCGCTCATGGGCTAATTTTCCATGGTTTTTCCAAAAACGAGATTCGCTATTTTAAAAATGATTTGCCAAAATTCTATAGGATAAAATTATTTTACCTTAAAAATTGCCAAATGTTTATAAAAACTATATAAAATACTTACAAATTTGAATATTTTTACAAAAATATCGCCAAACATTTATAGTTGACATATGAAGGATTAGTAATATTAGCCAAGGTTTCTACATTCTAAAATAAATTTCCATCCTTAAAATCATCCCTGATTTATGGAGAGCCTTACATCTTCATTCTAGATTGCCATGCCTTTGCATGATTCTTTGTTTTTTGCGTTGTCAATATTGACGATACAAGACAATATGTGTGACAAAGAGTTGAGTAGAACCGTCGAACTATGAAATGGTTAGACCATCCTAAAATAATCTTTTGTGGAACATTGCTCTTCCACAAAGAACTATTATCATGAGACTTAATTACACTAGTATCAATATTTTTTGGATGATAAGTTAGTCGTTCTCGTCGTGAATGACATTGATATTCTGATTGGTTAAGATATCTTCTCTTATGATTTGGATGTCGATAAGGATTTCTTATAACATTATTTTCCCTTATCATGTTTGTAGATTTTTCTTGGTTTAATTTCAGTATATTATTTTTTTCTTTATACGTTGATGTTTCTTTCTTGATTGATATATTTTCACTTGCAATTTCCATCATTTGTACTCCAACATACGATTATGTTCTTTCTTTAGTTGGCTTTCCATCTTCCTGAGTTGTGATAATAAATGGATATGTATTTGTTCCTTTCTCCTCAAATTGGATTCTTTCACTTGAAGACTTCGATACTTCCTCCTTGCTAAGTTGTTCTAACTTATCTTCCAACGACTTCTTATCATTATTTATCTTCTTAATTTGTGTGAGTAAACTTTGATTATGAACCTTTAGGCGTGAGTTTTCTTCCTTATCTGATTTGTCGACTTTTCTCTTGTATTCCTTCTTATATTTTTCCTCTTTCAACATTATGATTTGTTCCAATAATATCTGATTAAGGTTCTTTAAATGAGAGGTTTCTTCATCTTTTTCTGATAATTTATTTCCGAGGTCCTAATTTTCTTGTTCCAATTTCTGAACACACAGTTTTCTATCCATTGACTTCTTGATCTATGTAAATAGTTTTTGACTGTAGTCTTTTAAGCGAGAAATTTCTTCGTTTTTTTTTCCTGTGATAACTTTGTCAGATTCTTTTTGCATCCTTTGCATTTCTTTTTTATTTTCTTGAAGTATTACTTATGAGATATTGTTAAATTCTTCTTGTGTTACTGAATCTAGCTCCGATGTAGTGTCTTGTAATGTTACCATCTTCTCCTTATGGGGAAATGTCACAAACTTTTTCTCCATGTTATAGATGAAGGTAGCTAGATTTTTAAACCAGGGTATCCTGATAATGATGTCGATTTCTTCTTTATACATAGTTGTAACATAGAATTTAGATATGTATTCATATTCATCAATTTTCACTTGTAACTCCTTAATTTGAAAATAATCTTTTTTTTTCAATTATATTTGGATATGGAATTAATAATTGATTTGCCAAATCAATATTAATTTAATTTTCATTATAGTCCAAGCTAATAATGATGTTAACCTCTCTTCCTTGAATACTCCCCTTTAATGTAGAAAACCCGTAAGATGAAATTGGATAAACTTCATAAGTAAATCTTCTTTCCATTTTATTAGAGTCCATTTTGGATTTTGTCGATAAATAGTTTCTTGAGTAACCCTTTTTTTCCACCTTGTAATGTAAATTTTAATAATATTCCTTATAACC
>JASDQU010436503.1:98520-108726 GCA_032191745.1 Picea mariana | reverse complement strand
ATAAAACATAAATCAGATAATGAAGATGAGATTCATGTGTTTCGGGACGGGAAAAGTATCTTTTTCATTACCATCAATATAAATCAACTTACAATGCTTTCTGAGGCCGGTCACCGTTCCACTATCCTGATCCTGGGCTCTTCCTCTTCTTTCTGTCCTCCAACTGCTGCTGCAATTATTTCTCCTAAAGCTTAAGTCAAAGTTGAAAAGTTTGGACAGAACTGGCTTGGCAATTTGGCAGAGTTTCTTTGCTATGATTTTTCCTCCTTGACTAGTACCTCTACCCCTCCTTTTATAGGCTAGGAAGAGCTAGGGTTTTAGTCGAACTCTCGGCCATGCATGGCGGAGAGTTTCAGTTAACTGACAAAAAGCCCCGAGTCGCGGCGGAAACTTCCCTGATTTTTTGCTTTGTTAGGTACTCGCGGGCTGTTTTGGGCTAGCCCGCGGATACCTGCGTGCAGTAAGAAGACAACAAGCGGATACCCGCGCCCAGTGAAAAGTTAGGGCGCGGGTTGCTTGTTTTCAAGTGATTTTTGAGGAATTACTCAGCATGGCTTTGGCTAGGAAGAGGCATGAGTTGGCCTGATGCCAGGTAAACCTGTATGGTGCATTTTAGGGTTATAACACTAACTTATTGATAATTTGGATCTTCACCATGAAAACTCAACACCCTATTATCCACAAGCCAACGGCCAAGTCGAAGCAATTAACAAAGTTCTCATAACTATGCTTTGATGAATGATAGGGATTCATAAAACAAGTTGGCACACAATGTTGTTTTCGGCATTGTGGGCTTACCGGACATTTGTCAAGTCCGCTACTGGGTTTACACCTTTCCGGTTAGTCTATGGTGTGGAAACCATTCTCTCGATTGAATGCGAGATACCCTCTTTAAAACTAGCTGTTGAACTCCTACCAAACACTTCTGTTGAGGAAGAACATCTATTGTATCTTATGCGATTAGACGAAACTCGACGCGATGCTACTCTAGTCATAGAATCTCAGAAAAAGCGTGTCAAGGCCCAATATGACAAACATATTAAGCCTCACGTTTTCTCTGAAGGAGATCTTGTTCTCTTCTATGAACAAGATCGAGATATGCTAGGAGCTGGAAAATTCGAAGCCATGTGGCGAGGTCCTTATATCGTTCGACGAGTTTTCGAAAAAGGAGCGTATGAGTTAGTAGATTACGATGGTATCCCTTTGAGTGAACCCAAGAATGGGTTGTACTTGAAGAAGTACTATGCATAAAATCATCTGTGCATGAGTACTTGTATTTTTATTGTATCATACTTCTTGTGTGTTACTATAGCTTGCTTTTTTTGTTATCTAGTCTCTGCCATTATGTGACGATGTGTTTGATTTATAGATTTCGTAGTCTTTGCTACCCTATATTGGCTTCGCTGATGGCGCTAGCCGTAGTACTCCGAACCTTGCTTCCGCTGCATGGGCAATTTACACCCCTACAAACGAACTTGTCTCCTTATGAGGTGTGTGTCTCGGTCGTGCGACCAACAATATTGCAGAGTATAGTGCCATCATCGAATTGTTGATTGATGCTATCTCGCTTGGAATCCATCATTTGGTTGTGCGACTCGATTCGCAGCTTGTCGTACTACAGTTAAGTAACGTCTATACTATTCGAAGTCCTACTTTGTTACAGGTGTATTTGCGAATTCGCCTCTTGGAACGCTATTTTGATTATATTGAATATCAACATATTCCTAGATGTCTGAATACATTAACTAATGCATTGGCTAACTATGTATTAGACAGACATTTGGAGCATTTATAAATCAATCACATCAATTCACACAACACAAGATAAATCGATAGAAGTCGTCTGTATATATAACAATCAAAAGAGTTTTTACAAAAAAATTTGTCCGAAGACCAAAATGTCAAAATCTGAAGCTCATAGCTTCTACAAAAAGACGTCATGGATGACGTTCACGGTAACATACGACTACCCGGGCAACCCTATGGAGTAGTCGACCTATGGACTCTGACACTCCTACTGTGTGACACTGATAACGTCGTGGAACCTCTCCAAGAGGCATGTCTGGAATATCTGCTGTCAAACCCTCTAGGTTTTGTTCCACTGCTTGATAATCCTTGGCGTCCCATTGTGGCACTGGCGCTACCTCTCCTCGCCACTGAATGGGAGAAGTACCAGGAGGTCGGTAAGGTCCCACATCTGTTTCATCAAAAAATGAATTTTGTATTTAGTCTTTGGACGAACATAAAAAAAAAACATTTGCATATGATAAAATTCAGAAAAAACATTTAAAAAGAAAAAAATGTGTACTTCTTACCAAGTTCCCCCACTGAGCATCCTCCGGCAGGACCAAGTCCAGATCTCCTCGGAAATCCAACCCGACATAAACATAATCGTCGACCATCAACATCTGTGGTCGCAGCCAGTCGAAGAAGGTATCATCATACTTGATAATTGGTCCAGCTATGTCGGGCCATGAGTTGACACCATCTCAGCATTCTTGGATCCCTGGGAGCCAATAAATTCCACTCAACCTGCAGCCTTAGTAATGGAACCCTCTTGAGAAAGAAGGACACTAACAAAGACCCGTACTCAAATTGCTTCAAGTTGCCTCATCTACATTTGGTCAACTACTTTTTCATGCTACGAAGCACAACATCTGCCTAGTTAAAAACCCAAGGTTCAGTACACTCTATGGCATACTGAAAGTAACTCTGGAGCGCCATGTGAGGAGTGGAGCTCCCAGACATACGTGCAATGGTGAATAAAATAGTGTGGAGGGTCAAATCCCGCACTCCTCAAATAACTACTTTCCCTTTCTTCCTCTCTGGCTCAAGAACACAGTGTAAGCGGCAGTACTCACTCATGGGCATCCCACCACCTCTGCTACCAGTCAGGCTCACGTGGTACCCACGTCGTGACAGTCCAGTCAAGAAGTAAATGTCCTCAATATATAAGGATAGTGTGTGGACCCTTACATGGAATACTTGCTGATCGGGATCCCACATATGCACAAGGTACTATAATAACCTGATTTGGGCCCTCATGCCTGGGATACGAAAGTACTTCAGAAGACCATAGTTCCTCAAAGCAACAATAGTGGGTGGATGATTTCCGGCAATGGAATTATCTTCTTCGTGCTCCCTTTTGCGCCATTCCAAAACCATTTTGATGGCCAAATACCTGCATAAGAAGCACAAAAAGAAGATTAATAACTCTATTCATAAATTGGTTCTCTTTCATTGAGCAAAACTTCAAAAAAAAATTATGTGTTGCGGTCCTCGCAGGTGCCCTTTAGGCATAGTGCAAGGTTCTTGTAGGCTACTGTGGGCTCACCTGCGAGAATGACCCATTCTCGCAGGTCCCGTGTGGCCCACCTGCGAGAATGGTTGAGCGCAAGAATGGCTGAGCGCAAGAATGGCTCACAAAACCAACTCAAAAATGTGTTTTTACCAATGAAAATGAAAATTTAAACCATGAAAAAGTAGAGGACAAAGAGACTACCTCACTGTCGTTGACGGCTCGTCGAATGGATGCTCGTAACTCTCGCAATCTGACGTCGAATTTTAAGGGTAAAAGAGGGGTTTTTGGGCTCAAATAGTGGTAAAGTGAAAATGATATGGTAAAAAGAGTTTTTATTTCTTTATATTAACTTTTACCATGTTTATAATTTTTTATTCATTAAAACCTAAACCCTAATTCCCTTTTGAGTGTAACTTTTGCAGGCGTAATGACTTCGATGTTCATGTACATGAATGCGGACATATTTTTTCTTCTTCATCACATGGTTTGATTGTTTTTTATGGTTTTTGTATAAAACCTCGATCTGGGTCTTTGTCCGTTCTCACGCTCGAAAATACATGAGAACGCGATCGAGCATACTTTTATCACTTTTTTGGGCTCAACAAGGATATACAAAAAATGAACCCCCCTAGAGTCCTCTTTAAGCTCTTTTCAAACTCTCTAAACATGAAAAGATAGCCGAGCGACCTTGCTATTTTCACGCTCGATAAAGTATTTGAAGAAAGCGTCATGATGAGCGATAATTTATCTCTTTTTTGGTCTCATCAAACTATTTTATGAAAAAGGAACTGAGAGAGTTCTCTTTTAAGTGTTTTTTCAGACTCTATAATCATGAAAAACCTTTGAGTTTTCTATCTTTGGACTCGTTAAACAAACATCAACAGACCCGTCATGGGACTGAACCACTCCTTCCTAGGGTTCGTTGAAAATACTTTGAAGGACTCATCTGAAGGATGAGCTTATATCATCAAGCATATGTTATCCTTCTCAAGCTTGCATAAAAATAAAGAGGTACTCGCCAGAAATGGTGGAGGAAAATTTGGGAAAGGGATATGTTCTTATCTTCATATTGATTGGCAGTAAGTGTCGCTCTTGAAAATGACACCCCCTATTCATTATTTGAAGCCAATTTGGGAAATCCATTTGTCTCTCATTCAATTTATTACAAGTTCATACCCTATGTCGTATTTGAGTCAATGCTGCCAAATCATTGGTCGTGTCATTCATATGTTCAAGAGAAGTCCATCTGAAACCTCTATTGAGTTGGCCATCTGCAATTGTCTATTCTCTCTGCCTTCCTTGTGTCCAGTCCAATTTACATCATACTTTGTTTCACCTTCAAAATCTATTACTCGTTTCGTGTCATTGATGGGGGATACATCAAGGCCCTCCTGTGATGAGTTTTGTTCCGTCGACTTCAGCTCATTATCCGGAATCAAGACTTAGAAATTTTTGGTACCTTGGAACCTGCATGCCTCAATGGTAGGTTTCCTCGCTTTCGACAGTGGGTTTACATCATTGACCCCTGATCGAAAGATTTCGTCAACTGTTTGACTTCAACTCATTCATTCACACTCGATGGATTGTACTAGAGTATCTTGGGAGTCATTGACATCAATGGTGATTTCCCTCGCACTTGTTAATGGTTTCATCAATGACCGGTAATCAAGTGGTTTTTTCCATGTTTGACTTCAACACATGTAATCACATGGTTAGATTTGTACTTTTGGGCAATGATATTGAAGACCCTAGATATCATCTCTTTGTCCAGGTTGCGATGGAGTATGTATAATTTGCGACACATAGATCCACTTTGTATGTCTCGTGGCTATGTCATCTTAATTTGAATTTTCTTGCATAGATCCATAGTGTATTCTCGGTGGCTATGCTATATTTTCTGTGATCTGAGTATGGGAATGCCTACCTCATAATTAATATATATGATATTCTGCAGATGCTTGGTTGTTCATAGGTTTTCGATTAGGTGTGCTCCTGGTTTCTGACACACACATGCAGTTTACAAAGTCTTTCGGCTGTCACTGGTTCCGGCCTCATACTTTGGGGGGCATTCTATTACCCATGATTTTGGTCATCATGATGGTGTATTGATGATGGTGTACTTAGGCTCCTCATAAGAACTTTCTCCTGAGAAAAGTGACATTCATCTCTTCCCAGAAAACTCACTTTTGAAGGGAGTTCGCAGGTTGCTAATATACTAGGGTGCGAGAATGATCCATTCTCACAGGTTGCCTTAAGCTAGGGTGCAAACTTCTCGCACTGTGCTACATAGCTAGGGTGCGAACTTGCTCTAAAGCTTGGAAAAAGATGAATTCTCGATGGTTCTAGAAGGGAATCTTCTAGAAGAATGGGTTGACATTCGAATGGTTATCCTTGTACTGGAATCCCTGATATTGTGGGATCATTCTTATCCAAGTAACCATCTCATTCTCTTCTATATATTGATGGAATTCTCATGGAAAAGGTTAAGCAAGATTCATTGGAGAATTGGTGAAAGAATTGTGTGAAGGATTTAGCTTGAACATGAGCTTGAAGACTCTAGCAAGTCTATCAAGAGGATTTGATCTTCTTCATGCAAGGATTGAGCAAGTGTGTGTGTTGGAGCCAAGAGCCATCGAAAGGAAGTTTGCGACATCAAGGTGATCAAGTTGTAATCTACTACTTTCAATTAATATGATACAGTGGCATGTCCCTTTCCCATAAAGTCATTCTCACTTTATTGTGTAATTCCTTGATCATACACATAAGTTGACAGTTGAATATATTTTGCTATCTTCACTTTGGTTGGTTTGAGTTATCTTGGTCATGACTTCATGAGAGCATTGGAGCGAAGCAGGAGCAACAGAGACCCTAGGAAGCGATACAAAGGTATGTTACTTGTTCCTCCCTACTAGCTAATTCAATTGTCAAAACTCAGGGAAAGAGTCATGTCCTGTCCTTTTTTGTTCTAAATCCAGGTGGATCTAGGGAGATCTATTAGTGTCCGCACCTACCGATTAGTCCGATAACAGTTGTGGCCTACAAACACTTATAAATAAGTCAGGTTGTCAAGTTTACGAAATTCCAGAGGAATAGTTCCATTCAAAGGGTTTCCATGCACATTGCTACACAACGAAGCACAAGAGAAGACACGGCCTCAATATTGTTAGACAAATGCTAAGAATATTTCCCACAATTCTCCACTAGACTTGAAGATTATAATACTTACAAGTAATTAAGAGCAACGCATGAACTAATGTTCTCTGGGATTAAACCTTCAAGTTGATTTTTGGAGGTTCAAGTTGTGGAGGTTCAAGCCCACAAAATTCCAATGGTAGGAGAGCGAACTATGAGTGTTTAAAAGTGAAAAATTAATCTCGGTGCATTGATTGTGTATTTTTAAAACAACCACAAGAGAGTCAATATGCAAGCTCAAGTGCTCTGAAAAATTGCTTCAAAATTATTCCATTAGATGCATCGTGAAATGTATAAACATTGTTGCCAACATATAAAGTATTTGAAACCCAAATCTGTTTTAAGGACAACAAAAATTAGAAATCAAGATTGTGTCATATTAGCCCATGAACTATGACCTGTGGAACTATGACCTGTGGAACTATGACTTGTGGAACTACACCCTCTGGAACTACGCCCTTTGGAATGATGACCTGTGGAACTACACCCTCTGAAACTATGCCTCTAGAACTATGACCTATGGAACTATGACCTCTGGAACTACACCCTTTGGAACAATGACCTCTGGAACTATGCCCTCTGGAACTACGCCCTATGGAACTATGATATGGAACTATGACCTATGGAACTATGCTCTCTAGAACTACGCCCTCTAGAACTATGAACTATGGAACTATGACCTGTGGAACTACGCCCTCTGGAACTATGCCCTTTGGAACTATGACCTGTGGAACTACGCCCTCTGGAACTATGACCTCTGGAACTATGACCTGTGGAACTACGCCCTCTGGAACTATGACATGTGGAACTACACCCTTTGGAACTACGCCACTGGAACTATGACCTCTGGAACTATGACCTCTGGAACTACGCCCTCTGGAACTATGACCTCTGGAACTACACCCTGTGGAACTAAGCCCTGTGGAACTATGACCTGTGGAACTACGCCCTCTGGAACTACGCCTATGGAAATATGACTTGTGGAGCTATGACCTATGGAACTACGCCCTCTAGAACTATGACCTCTAGAACCACACCCTCTGGAACTACGCCCTCTGGAACTATGACCTGTGGAACTACGCCCTTTGGAACTATGACCCGTGGAACTACGCCTTATGGAACTATGCCTCTAGAACTATGACCTGTGGAACTATGACCTCTGTAACTATGCCATCTGAAACTGCAACCTCTGGAACTTCGCCCTCTGGAACTATGACCTATATAACTACACCCTCTAGAACTATGACCTCTGGAACTACGCCCTCTAGAACTATGACCTGTGGAACTATGCCCTCTGGAACTATGACCTGTGGAACTATGCCCTTTGGAACTATGACCTGTGGAACTACGCCCTCTAGAACTATGATCTCTAGAACTATGACCTTTGGAACTGTGACTTGTGGAGCTACGCCCTCTAGAACTACGCCCTTTGGAACTATGACCTGTGGAACTACGCCCTCTGGAACTACGCCTCTGGAACTATGGCATGTGGAACTATGACCTCTGGAACTACGCCCTGTGGAACTATGACCTGTGGAACTATGACCTCTGGAACTACGCCCTCTGGAACAATGACCTTTGGAACTATGCCCTCTGGAACAATGACCTCTGGAACTACGCCCTTTGGAACTATGACATGTGGAACTACACCCTCTGGAACTACGCCTCTGGAACTATGACCTGTTTGGAACTATGACCTCTGGAACTATGCCCTCTGGAACTATGCCCTCTGGAACTATGCCCTTTGGAACTATGACCTGTGGAATTACGCCCTTTGGAACTTCGCCTCTGGAACTATGACCTCTGGAACTATGCCACTAGAACTATGACCTCTGGAACTACGCCCTCTGGAACTATGCCCTATGGAACTATGACCTCTGGAACTACGCCCTATGGAACTATGCCCTTTGAAACTACGCCCTCTAGAACTACGCCTCTAGAACTATGACCTATGGAACTATGACTTTTGGAACTACACCCTCTGGAACTATGACCTATGGAACTCCACCCTCTGGAACTATGACCTCTGGAACTACGCCCTGTGGAACTATGACCTCTGGAACTACACCCTATGGAACTATGACCTGTGGAACTATACCCTCTAGAACTATGACCTGTGGAACTACGCCCTTTGGAACTATGACCTCTAGAGCTATGACCTTTGGAACTACGCCCTCTGGAACTATGACCTATGGAACTACACCCTCTGGAACTACGCTCTCTGGAACTTCGCCCTCTGGAACTATGACCTTTAGAACTACGCTCTGTGGAACTACGCCCTCTGGAACTATGACCTCTGGAACTACGCCCTCTAGAACTAGGCCCTTTGGAACTACGCCTGTATAGTGGAATTCTAGGAGTTATTATGGTTCCAAACTTGTCGATATTGCATGATTTATTCTATCCTGTCATTTTATTTATCAGTGTATGTTCATAAAGCTCCATTCTTGTGTATATTCCCTCATTTAAGGCAGATATTCTGGAGTTCTTGTAGAAAAGTCAATATAAATGACAAAATCTGTCTTAGAATTAAAAAAAAATGAATTTATTTCAAAAGAAAGCTGTAATACACATCCTGGTCCTTGCTGGACATTCAATTCTGAAGGCAATTTTGAAATGAACAAAGGGCCTTAATAGACATATCTTCTATTTATATAATTACAGGATAGACAATTTCCCAAAAATACAAGTTACTTCTTTTACAAGTAATGTCCTCTTGTAGAACGTTTTAGTAATTAATGCCATCAATGATGCTACCATTCTAATATCATGATGACATTAGCCTACTAACTCATCAAAGATGTTGACTCATAATTCTGTTGACTCATCATCACACATGACAACTTATGCCACTTAGATCTGCAGAAAAATAATCATCACATTCTGTGCCAACATGCCCCATTCCACACACAAAACTAACAATGACTATTTTGATTCTTTCATAGCTATACACTCTAAATTTCTCATTTTTTTTCTGTAAAAAGACCTATGGTAAATATATAAGAATAATTATCCTCAGTTTTACAATAGATAATTTCAACTTTTATACTTCTTCCTCCCTTAGATGAAACAATGGTGTACTTTGATGTGCTCTTTCCTTGCGTGAAATAATGGGTTATTTGGAAGTTCAATGCTACTCTGGTTGTCACATATATAAATATGTAGCTCCTTTCGAGGCTACTCCATACCTTCCAAGAGTCTTTTAACCAAATAGCTTCTCACATTGTATTTATAGTAGGTTGCAGCTTTATACTCCGTTTCACTTGATGACAAATAAATGGTTTATTGCTTTTTTTTTTCTGCAAAATACGTCTTATATTACATAGGAAAAATTTGCATAGCAGTTGAAAAGGGGAAAACTAAAAAGAAAACCAGAAGGGTATATATAATGTGGAATTATATCCTCTTTGTTAGAGAAACTAAGGAAACAATAAACTTAGAATAAGCTACAACACTAAATTCTTTGGCATCCTTAATAAGAAGATAACCTTTGACAGGCAGTTGCATACATACCTCTTCTTTCCAAGATTGACAAAACTGACCTCATCATAAAAAACATACTTGCAATGCAGCTTCCAAATTGTAAACAGAGCTGAAATCCAAATAGAGTCCCAAACTCCTACGAGGTGGGACAAGACAAAGGACCCCAATCCCCAAGAAGCACTACACGCCAATGAAGTTGTCCATGAAGAATAATCGAGTGAAAGTCCTGT
>JASDQU010436503.1:57305-72711 GCA_032191745.1 Picea mariana | reverse complement strand
CACATAAACCTTTTCAACATTTCACAAATATCTCTACCACATTTGACTCGTGGCAGTCCTCAAATTAGTGATTGAAAGTACACAAATCAATTTACGTTGATAAAGCTTGCTATATGATTGGAACATGGATTGCAGAAGGAAGAATTTGTTACAACATTGAATGGTAATAAGAAAGCTCAAGAAGCTGACAAAGTGAGCTTCCAACATAATTAATGCAAAAGACGCTATGTTAAAGAGCATCTAGCTCATTTTGCTGGGTTTTTTTTGTTTTTTTCAAAAGAAAATTTCTGAATCTCATTTCACAAATTAAAGCATCTCTTTAGAAGTTGTATTATCATGTGAAGTCATTTGTACATTAATGCTTCAAATTAGATATTGGGACCTACCATGCCTAAATACTATCACTTCGATTTTTTTCTCCAGTTACCTCACAACACCAGATCTAGTATTCTCAGCAATTTCAGGAGCAAAATTATAGTAAATTCCTAATCATTTAGTCTACAAAAATAGACTAGGAACAATAGAATTGAAAGAGATGATCAGGGAAAATTTTAGTGGCTAAATTTCACCATTTGACCAAGTCGCCATTTTTTAATTATTGGTTCACCAATTTCCATTTTTTTAATTACTGGTTCACCAATTTCCATTTTTTTTCCAAAATCAATTCACCCAAATTATATAGGATAAAATTATTTTACTCGAAAAATTACTAAAATTTTCTATAAACCTTATACAACTCTAAGAACTTTGAATGTTTTTACAAAAATATCGCCGAACATTTTATAGTTGGAATTTTACGAATTAGTAAGATTCGCCAAGGTTTATTGTTTCTACACTTTCAAAAGTATCGATCCTTAAATTTTCCATGGAGATGATCAAGAAATTCAAATTATCGGTGGAATGGACTTAACAAGGCCACAAATCATTTCTAAAAGCCAGTTTGAATCCCTAAATTGGTCTAAGACAATGAGATATTTATGTGAATTCAATAAAACTGGCATACATTTAAAGCAACATCTAACCTCCACGGGAGCATTATCCTTCCAAGATTAAAGGCAACCAGGCAACAATGATCAAACATTGCCTAAAGACAGTCATTTCCAAGAAAGCGTATTTCCAAATAGATGATCCCAATAATCCAAGACACAATACAATTAACATTCCTCAACCCAACCATCATGACACTAAAGGGAAAAACTGTATGGTGAGACTACCAGTCTTACAAATACCACTTTATCATTAATCAGTGAGTGCTTTTCCTTAGGAGCTTCATTTATAGAAGCTTATGTCTCATAGCTAATTTAGTAACTGCGCTTAGAGATATTGTTCATTGTGATTGATCTAGACACACATAATGTTTGTAATAAATGTCAGATTTGTATGCAGGAGTATTATGCTTCATATATGAAGATAGGGCAACTGCATTGTGATGCACATGTGATCTGTCAAAATGGAACTGGGCAGAGCTACACTTGTCAGCTCATTCCAGACTAGGCATACAAATTGTTATTGTGGAGCAAACCCTGTCAATTGTGGAAGCAGAGAGTGATCCATGAAGTAAACAAGCTATAGAAAAGAGCAATTAAATACCAAGCAAATTAACTTCATTTACCCATTATACATCAACAAAAAAACACAATATACATCAGGAGATACAGGGACAGAGTTACGTAACTGGATAAAACTCTCAGATAAGATATGTAAGATAATTTTATTAATGTCGAACAAATGACCAATAAAGTAGGTCAATGGGACTATAACATAGATCCAGTATCATAAATTACAATGTGAGAGTGTAAAAGAAACTCCCATAATGATGCTAAAATCAGAAAATCTAAGCTCCTAAATATCATCTAAACATCTAGCTAATAACTAATAAGGCTAACAAAGCTTAAGAAGTATGAGTACCCAAAAAGGTGCAAAATGCTATAGTAAAAGAAGGCATCACTCAATGCTAAAACAAAGACTGATCTACAGGAGATGACATCAAGAAGTGTCTGACATGGCTGAAAAGGACAGGTGTAGAGACCATGACTCCCCCCATCAGAGTCAACCCACACTTGATCTAAATCTACACACATTCTCAACATACTCTTAATGATACCATGTTTCCATTACCAATATAGTAAAATGAGCCTACATCCAACCCCCATAGAGGTTGCTATCTTGAGAACTAAAGGCTAGGATATTGAGAACTAAAGAAACACCAAACATATCCAGATAACTACCTCCCTTATGTTGGAGGAGAAAAAAGAAAGCTCCAGTGACAATGTTAACGTTAATATATTATGTGTTAAATGGCTGTGTTTGTAATAAAATGATAGTAATATAACATGACATTAAAGATTATGTTAACAATCAATGCCAAGGTTAGTTAGGTGGTTAGACAATAGACCACCGTAATAGCATTAATGTATTATAACTGATGTAATGTATGATAAGATAGGTAAAAGAGTGCAACACATATAGGTGTGCCCATGTAGCCTACCTCGGGCTACCCCTGTGATGTATAGCTGCATCATGCAACATTATTAGTAATATATGACATGTATTATTCTCTCCACTATATCTTGTATTTATTTTTATGTGAACATGTAGTTTTTATACCTTTTACTCATCATTGCAGTATAAAGTTTTAGCATTAAAGATGAGTGTTTCTCATGTCCCGTAGTTTAATACTATTTTTCCCCTATAATGAAGTACAATTGACCTGAATAACATATGAGATGCATTTTTTATTTCAAACCTAAATAAGATGGATAAGAAAATTATATTAATGTTCACGATTGACCAAAAAAAGAGGTCAGTGGGACTCGAAAGAACAATCCAGTAGTGACAAACTATAGGAGTGCCTAAGAAGTGTTCTCTATTTTTGGATGTGATTCTTTGATCAAGGTGGAGTGATGATGTATGCTATCTCAAGCAAAGGTGGCAAAGCACCTAGCAGCAGATGAGATTTTTTTATCAAGAATCCAAGCTAGGAAACATGGTATCTAGTGAATATGTGGTAGAGCATTTCGATGCAGAGCACATGGAAGATAAAATTAAAAGATGTTGTGCACAAACAATGTTAATTATGCATTCACTATACAATTGACTTCTATTATGCAGCACAATTTTCTAGCAGGAGAAAAGGCTTGCTACAATTAGGGTTGAAGTAGTTTTGACAAAGGACATCTTCAAAGGCACCCTATGAAATCATACTTGATACTTGAAGAAACAATTTCTTGATTCTTCTCTTAGTATTGTAAATCATGTCAAGCTTGAAATCCATGTCAGATTAAGAGGTAATAAACATGGTGAGAAATGGTGAGATCGAGCCTATGAGAATTCCAAACTTTTGTAGTGGACCCAAAATCATTTTTTTGGTTAGTTGGGTGCAATGGTTTGAACATTAGCAAGGAATGCAAAAAACACCTTAAGGCCATTAGCAAGGAATGCAAAAAATGTGCCCTCTACAATTAGAAGGCCAAAACTTTAATGTCAACAAATATTTTTCACAAGTTCCACATAATGATGCCAAAGAAAATATAGTTGAGCCATGCATATAGAACATTAGCAAGGAATGAAAAAAATGTGCTCGCTGCAATTATATGGCCAAAACTTTAATATATACAAATAATTTTCACAAGTTCCACATAGTGATGCCAAAGAAAATATAGTTGATCCATGCATATAGAATATTAGATTGATATTCTCAAAAAGACACAAAACAATAACTATCAATTCGGTCAAGGATTAATGGATATTTCCCCAGGAGGATGAAGTTAAGCTCTAGAAAATGACTAATAAACTTCTACATGATGTTAGCACTAGAAGTCACCTTCAAATTACATGGAAGGCAAGCCTAGTACCCATCAGGTTATATGTGAATGTAAGAGTGTTTTAAAGGGTCAAATGGAAAAGACTCGGAATGATAACGTTCTGACTCAAAAATTGGGCTAGCAATGCACCAACAATCAAGGTCTTTGCTAACTTCAATCAGTAGTTTGGGAGTAAATATGAATAGAGGGAAGACTTGAATGAGAGGAATGGAAGGGATACTGTAAACATCAGGTCTGCAGAAGCCTAAGGAAGAAAGTTTCTTATCACAAGATCTTCTTGAAATCAGAAACTAAAGGAGCTAAATAAACATCATGATAATATAATGATCAATCATTCACCATAACATCACCACAATAATTCATGTGAATCATTCACAACATGAACATTTAGCATAAGAAGAAAATAGACTGAAAAAGAAGCTGATTTCTATTAGTAAAAAAGTCTTAAGTCCAGTACATAGCCACATCACCGTCACTTCATCAAAATATTGCAATCCTAAGGGAGCCTTGCTCAACCATCCGACCCTACTAAGGTAATTGATCTATCTATTTATAACAAGAAAGGGAGGCAACAACTGGAGGTACGAGCTGGCCTATTTCCCTTGAAAATCTCTAAACATTTATTTGTTCTAACAACTAAAATAACAACCTATGCTATAAAACAGGGAAATGCTGGTGACTAATCCAATCATGTTTCTAACTGCTTTGATCCTCTTTTGTTGCTCAGCTCCTGTTTTGCCATGTTTCCTTTTTGAGCCTGTAGTTGTCCTCAAAATGCCAGCTGCTACTTTTGTAACTTTCTCCATCATCAAATTATCCAAAAGTTGTTGGCCTAATCCTCCTAGATTCTTGGTATTTTGCTGGCAAATTCCTTGGGTAGAAATTCTGGGTAGCGCACTATAAAACAGAACAAGGAGAGAAGGTAGCGCCATGGTGCTGCATATATGCACCAACATTTGTCCTCTGTTGAAATATAAGGTAGCGCCTGTAGGGAATGCCCCTATGTTGTGTCTGTGTGTAAACCTACTCCCTACCAAGTATTACATAGTGCCTATGGGTAGCGCCACAGTGTTGCACCCATATGCCGATTATGTTCTCTGTGGAATATTACGCAGCGCCTTTACATAGTGTCACTTATGCTGCGTTTGCATACAGGTTTAGGTAGCATTGCCAAAACACAACGCCTTTCAATCTTGAATATGTACAGAGCAATATGTGTCCTTTCATGATGACAAAACCATTTTACTTAGGTGCCTTGACCATACCATAGGTAGTGCCTTTTACCACTGGGTGAAGCTATCACTTAGCAAAAACTCAAAATCCATATAGCTATATGCCTAGAAGCCTGTATAGATGGCATGGCTAGTATGTGCATATTAGTTAACCCTCCCAAAAAGGAACAACTCTAAAAAATGGGGCTTACCATTACTAACTATTTTTTCATTTTAACACTTAGCCTCACACTCTTTCTTGTAGAAAGAGGATCTTCAATTGGCACATCAGACTTATTTTTCTTAGCATTGACAGGCTTCTTTTGTGTAGTTGTGCTCTCCTTAGTTGTTGGTTTACCATCCTCAATGGCAGCTTCAACCAACACCTGTAAATTTCTTTGAGCTGCCTCATCTTGAAAGTGTTTTAACTCTGCCTTTAACTTCCTATTATGAGACTGAAAGCCTCCTGCCTGTAAAGGTTCTTCGGCTGTTTACGAAGGGGCAAAGCCTTTCTCACTGCAAACCTTGTCAAGTCAAGGGTATGATTGTAGCCAACCATGAGCTCATCCATGTGAGACAAGTGGACCTTGTCTTTTTCTTCGAGACGAGCTATTTCTTTCCCTGCATCTCTAAGCTACTTGATAAGACTTTTGTAGGTCTGACTGTTAGGAGGGACAGTGGCATGCTCAGTCTTAATAGGCTTCTCCTCAAACTCCTCTTCCTCATGCATGGGAAGTGTCTCATCTACCTCATCAGGTTCCTTGTTGGCTCTACTTTTATTCTTCTTTCTCTGCCCAGGGGTTTCATCTTTTCTTACCATAGGCTTCTCAATGCATTTCTCAAAGGTTTCATATTTTCTATCCAAAGGTATTTTGGTATCTTTACCCTTCCTTTTCTATATAGGGGTTTCTTGTTTCTCTTCTATAGAATTTTTAATATTTTTACCCTTCTTCCTCTGAATAGGGGTTTCTGGTAAAGATTTCTCTTTGAAACCCTCCTTAGGAATTGATGACCTTGTGAAAGGTCTTTTACCCTTGATTTCGACTGCTGGGGGAGAGAAGGGAAAGAGAAGTTTCTTCCCTCTCTTAGATGTCAACTTGGTAGAAGAAGGCACTTCTTCTAACCCTGGTGGAGGTGGTGGTGAGAAATATCTGTGTGGAGAAGGAAAAACTGCCTCCTCAGCTTCCATGACCTACTTGTGGATCTTTAAAACTTGAACATGGGTTCTTCCCTTTCTCTTCCTATTGATCTCTACTTTAGTACTGGAGGGTGATGAAGGACCTGCAATCTGTGATTGGGGAGTAGATGCTAGGTCCATCTTGAAGTGAGAAGTAACCACAAAATGCTCCCATGAAATCACTTTCTTTCCCAACTCCTCAGAGACTAACATCCTGATTATTCCAGAGTGGAAAAGGCTAGAATCCACATCCTTAGATTTGGCTTGGACCCTGTCTGAAATTTTACCTATGCTTCTCAACAGGTAATAAGGAATATTCATCTCAACCTTACCAGTAAAATGTAGCAACAAGCTTATGTGGTAATGGTACAAGGTGTTAAATCTCCCTTCACATGTAAAATATTTCTGTATGATTTTCAAAATTCTGTGAACTTGTTCAATCAATTGATTCCTTGGCATACTCTTAGACAACTCATTGGATCGATATTCAGGCTTGAAGAGATCTTTAACAAAGGGTGAACTAAAAACCATGGCATTGAACCACTTTTCACCTGAAATGGGAATCCCTGTTACAGCTGAGATGGAGGCTTCAATTACCTCAAATTCCAAATCCCCAACTCTGGTTTTCTTGCCATCAAAATTTAAAGAAAATTGTCTTGCTACCTTTGGATGGCCTCTCTGCATGTTCTGACAGAAAGAGAGACACCCTACTCTCTAAAAGGCCTCTCTAGCCATGGGCTCTATATAAAAAAGATGCATGTCCACCAGTTATGTCCTAACTATCTTGCCTCCTTTGTGTGCCTTCTTTGATTGAGGGGTCTCCATGGCTCAGAATGGGGGCTCTTGAGAGACTTAAGGGATGGTAATGACCAGGAAGACTTATAATAGGGCTTCAAATGTACAAGGCTGACCCTTTGCAACTGAGTAAAATTCTTGATTTTGGGATGAAAGGAGGCAGGGAAAGTAGTGAGAGGTTAAGCAACGCCTTTGGGTAGCGCAACGCATACGTAGAGGATATACTAGTTAAGAGCTTGCGACTTAAATGGATAAGGCAAGCAATAGTAATTAGACTCAAATACGAGCCATGAGGTTTACAGGTCTGAGAAAGAAAGGATATGAGGGTATCATGCAAGGATGGATCCCTTACCACTATGCAAACTTAGCAAATCAAAACCCAAACACAAACTTCCTGTGAAAATTAATATGCAAAGGAGGCAGCACATGATACCTGTAAAGTCGACACCTGTTGAGATTTTCAACGCAATCTTAGTATGAAAATGAGGAAACTTAGGCCCTGGAATCTTGCACAGTAGTAATATTTGGTTGACATGCAGTCGCCTAATCAGAACTGGCGAATTCACGCAGCGTAGCACTGTTGAGTTTTCAAAATTAGAAACCGTTATCAAGGATCATAAATGCAAGATCTTTTGAAGGCACTTTAACCGACTTCTGGCACTGAAAACAAGGGATATGGTATTGGTTGTGGCAATCATGACTTGGGGTGGCAGTATGATAAACGTAATAAGCGCTATGGAACTGCCTGATGAGTAGGTAGCACTTCCAATTCAAAAATATGATTAGATAGGTAAGCGAGGACAATGAGGCATGCTTGTGAGGTCATGAGTGAGGAGAGAGGTGTGTCACATCAGTTTGATCATGGGAGGTATCGACCTAGAGACAAATCATGAAAAGGACCAAAAAGAATAAACCATGAGCTAAAAGGGTTCAAGGATCAAAAATCAAATTGAGGATCAAAGCATGAGCTATGACTCAAAAGTTTAGTCATCCAAGGGGTCCTATCAAACATAAATTTAAAGGGATGCAACATTTATTTAAAAAATTTAAAATCCAAGGCTTTAAAAATGATAAAAACAAACTAAAAGACCCAAGGCAATTTAGTGTGATAACACATGCCACTGCTTATTCTTCTTAAGCAGTGAAAATCTCTCATCCCAACTTTATCGTCTATCTTCTGCAACTCTTTTTAAGATATATTGAATTCCATGCATCATGCCTTTCAATACACAAAAGTAGATATGAGCTTCCTTATCCAAAAGCTCAAAAAATTCATCATTGTACTGAACCTTGTCTTGTATATGCATCTTGCCCCCTCTTTTGTTACCTGTCAAATAAACATAAAACATACTTGAATACAAAAAAAGATAACTTCATTTTAAACATATTATAGATATTATAATCCATCAACAAAAAACAATATATTTAAATGTGAAAAACTCGATAGATATTATAAAGTATCAACAAGAAGAGTTCACACCTATTTTTCTTTATAGTGCATGTGCGTGTCCTCTTTGTTTGGGCAATAGATTGTGAATAGAATGATGGGTGGCGATAATTGGATTTACCACCCTTTGCTCCATCTGGGGTGAGAAAGGTCCTTTTGCGACCCCTGCTGCATGTATTTGTGCGCAAATTTGTTTTTTCCAATATAGAGGATTCTCTAATATCACCCTCATTTACCACATTTTCGACCTCTCCATGAATTACCATAGTTATGTCCTCTCCATCACTGCGATCATATTCAATAAACAAAGTTGTTTCTTTCCCATCAAGGACAATTTTTCTTGGATCTTCACCACATTTATAAGAAGATGGATGCAAATTCACTGAAAAATCAAATGGGTCATCTAATCCCATGGGAGTCATATCCAAAGTTGGTGGGCCTAAGGAAACACTATATGGTGTCATATCAAATATTTCCCTAGAGCATTGCGCATAGGAATACTGAATAGTGTCATCAATATGAAATTTCTTGTTTTCTTCAGCGATGGTGTTTGGTGTCTTATCATACAAAGCCTTTGAACTTTGCTCGAAACAATGAATTGTGTCAATACTATCAAATATTTGATTTTCTTCAACAACAACGTCTGGTGTCTTGTCATATAATGGGTTTGAAATTTGGTCAGCAGAAGTATCAAACTTTGGTGAATTAAAAAGAGTTTCAACATTTTCCCCAACAATAGGAATTTGACTCATTCATTCCCCATCTTTAACACCTTCATCCACCCTTTTGTCCATATCTGATGAAGATGGATCACCAACAGATACAATATTTCCCTGCATATATTCAAATAAATACATCCATTGTATAAAAAATATGTCAATAAAAGGGGTTTTCTTTTAGTATTTTGTAGAATTATGTAACAAAACATGTGGTATCTTACAAAATGTACACCGGGTGACTCTTCAATAGATAAGGTATCATCCTTTTTACGTTAGGAGGAGGTAGACAAATTTTTTTGTTGTAAGAAAAACATGCTAAAAAAAAAAGTGATTTTATTAAATACCATGTAGTATTGAATTCGTATCCAACAAAAAATAATACAAATTTGAATAGCTCTTATGGGTGGTGACTCATTAAACATTTTACGTAGCATACTCCAATTTTTGTCTTTAATGATTTTCTTGCGAACATTTTTTTTAATGCAGATTTTTTTCCTTTGATTGAGCGTCGTATTCATAAACACGTCTTCTCACACGTTCCAAAGCATTTGCACTCAACTCTTGAGCACACTTCACCCCCTATAACATGAAAAATAAATGAATACATCAGTAAAGCATAATTTAATGAAAATATCTAAAAATAATTTTTCATTAAAAAAAACAACGTACCACGTTTTGAACGTCTTTTCGAATGGCAGTAGTCTCAACAACCTTTCTATTCTTCTTATAAATGATATTCAATGTCGTAATTTTTTCGGTAATGATCTATTTCCAATTTGGATTCAGATCTAAGCTTGTACCAAAATCCACGTGGCGCGCCAACATGCAATGTTATGGATCCCCAAGAATGTAATTTTTTTCTATGTTGATTAAATGTAGAACACTTGGTACGTCGTAGACCATTGCATTCACTGTCCAAACAATAAAAGTAGTTGTGCCCATTGTTTTCCTTAAGAACTCTATAATTTGAATCCTCCTGAAATAGTTACACAGTGGTATATTTAGTTCATGTAATACATTGCATCACTAATAAGACTATGCTATCTATCTAGTAAATAAATAAATAATCAAAACATCAATTGTTTAGAGAAAATAAAAACCTATACTATGGCCATCTTATTCAAAGTTGTGATTTTTATCCAACTTCTGCAGCAAGACAAAAACCTACAAAAATAATCATGTATTTATCTTAGTAAATACAAGGAAAAATAATCAAATACTACAATAAGAATGTTTTTCATGTGAAATGACACCCCATGTAGAATTAGTTGGTCTAAGTCTAAGTAAAGCCATGGAAACTCACAAAAGAATATTTTTTCATATGGATAATATAACTTCATAGTAGTGAAGATGGCAAAACACAAACTAGAAACATTTCAACGAGTACATCACACAATGCTAACTCACTTCCCCTACAAAAATGGCCCCGAGGTCTTCTTTTCATTAAAATTTTAGTACGTAGTTCTCCAAAATTACAAAAAGTAAGAGTCCTTTTTGTCGAGTGCTCTTGGGTATATAACTAATCATCTTAATAATACATTAGCACAATAATTTATACAATACATTACAAAATTGGAAATTTATTCTCCTCCTTGGCCTTGATTTTGTAGATAGGCAGTCCAAATCTTATGATAAGAGGAGATCATTTCAATTCTCCTAAAAGGAAAATTTTCTAATGTAATTGAATAATCGATTGTTTTCTAAATTACAGTCTTCATGTCTGTTTTCAAAGTAGCCAAGTAAGATATTAACATATGATGTTCTCTTGCTGGCTCAACAATATATTCTTTTAAAGTTCCTTGGGTTACTCTTTGAGTTATGCTTATGGAGATTTCCCTAGCATTCATGGCCTCTTCTAATTCTACAAAGACTAGCTATGTTGGCCTTGGATTTCCCAAATCCATGATTTTGGGCAGCCTGCATTTTTCAATCAATTTATCTGCCAACAAGTAAAGTTGCTTGCAGGTGCCAATGGAGTATTCTATGTCTTGCTCCAACTTAATTCCAGTGCTTTGGGCCCTTACAATGGCTGAATAGTTCATTCGATGTTTATCTTTGATCATACTTGGGACTTCTAGGGGTACATCTGGATGTTTTCGTGGCCACCTATTTATATCATCGATGGCGATGCACACTCCTATTAGCTCGATGTTTTTCTTCTTAATCTGATCAGATAATGACAAAATTCGAGCAGCTATGTCCTGGAATTCCTATAGAGAAGGATATACTTGCTTTGCCATATCACAGAATTCTTTGTGTACTTCATTAGCACATGCTTTGTGCTCTGTGACACTGTTCATTTCCTATTTATAACCTCTATTTTCTTCCTCTAGGGTCACATTTCGAGCCTTGTATTCTCCTATTTCTTTGATATAGTCTCTGATATTTTTCTCCATGGCCTTTGTAAATTCTACACTAGTAGAGGCCATAGCTATAGGATCCTCGTTAGTGTATGTGAATATTGTTGTTTCTGTGGTTATTGTAACTCGTTGAACACCTGAAATGGGATTTTTTCTTAAAGTTCGTTGTACAATCTTTCCCTGGGCCCTGTCAAATATGAAAGAGTCTAGGTCTGCCACTCTACTAGCTTTGAAGAATGTTAACCCCCCCAACCCTAGTTCTCCCAGAGAGAAATGGCCTCCAGTTAATGGTATGCTAGAAGCCTCAGGTAAGTCGGTATCCATGGGATCAATGTCATCAATTTCTTCTTGTGCTTTCTTTTCCTCCTCTTTCTTTTTCCTTTCTTCTTCTTGTTGTTTGAGCTTTGCTTCTTGTTCTGCTCAGAGTCTCCTTTGCTCTTGTTCCTCTTTTCCCTTCCTCTTATTTCTCTTCTCCCTTCCTCTTTTTCTCTGCTTCTGCTATTGCAATTGTTTCTTCTTTTAATTCCTTATGTCGAAGTCCTTCAGCCTCCTTCTCTAACCTTTCTTTTTCAGTTGCTGCTTTAGCTAAAACTTCTTCTTTAGATTTATTATGACGAAGTGCTTCAGGCTCCTTCTCCAACCTTTCTTTTTCTGCTACTACTTTAGCTACAGCTTCTTCTTCAACTTTTTGTTTCCGGAGTGCTTCATGATCCTTCTCCAATCTTTTTTTTTTTGTTGTTGCTTTAGCTACAGCTTCTTCTTCATCTTTTGCCTTGGCTTCTTCTTCTTTTGCTTCATTTTATTGCTCCGTCTTTGAGTTTTATTTAGTTGTAGAGTTGCCTTCCCTTCTTAAGTTAACCTCATCATATTTATGTGCCTTTTTGTATATATCCTCATCTCTCCATGTTTTAGATTCATAAGGCCACTTATGCTTGCAGAGTTTACAGTGTTGGCTGACAACCTTCCAGGGATCATATGTATGGAATATTCCTTCCCCGAAATAGAATGTTTCCAAAGCCTCTGCCTCAGCATGTGCCTCTTTTGAGTTCTTGAAATTGTAGGATCCCACATAGAATGGTAGTGGTGGCCATGACAGTTTCTTATATTTGGAAAGGGATGCTCCAACCCCATGTACAAGGGTGTGGTATGCTACCTCTTGCAACACCAGTTTGTCAGACACAAATTTGAGAAATATGTGTGGGAGGTTTGGTTGATCCATAGATCTTGATATAAGTCTCATTCTCAGTACAAACCAATCGTTGATTTCGCTGATAGATTCCATTGATTTCTCTAACATGCATGGTGCTCAGGCACAGAATAATAGTTGGAACAACAGAATTAAGAAGTGGTCGCAAATATTTTGATAGTGCACTCGATATTTATGCTCCCACAAGTCCTAACAATAGACATGAATAGGGAGGTCACTCTTTTTCCATCTCCGACCCATTCTTGGGTAAGTATGTTCTTGGCAGAATATATCCAACAGATAGGATGACATGTGGAAATGCAGATGCTTCCCTAACACTGCATGTTTTACTACTAATATGGAATTTTCATGGTTGGCTGAGAGGATAGCCGCCCAGTTAAATATATGACCAATAGTTGTGATAGTGTATAGTAAGGGAACCCAAGATTCCTTGAATGTTGAAGTGCCTGCTTCTCCATAAAGCCTGCATATAAGGACTACAACATATCTGTAAGGGGCTCTGAGCATTTTTGTGGGATAATCTCCGGATCTTGATCTAAAACTTACACTTGGAACCCACCAATTCTTAATTGCTTCTCTGCAATCTAGAGCACATTTCAACATCCATTCATCTGTGATTTGAATTTCTTCAATAGGAAGCTTATAGCATGCATGTATAGTTGAGGCCTGGAACAATGCAATAGCTTTCCCTTCAGTATCTTTTATCAACCTATTGTCAATGTTAGTTCGATGGATGATCCAAGAAATAGCCTCTGCACATGAGAACACTTCAAGATGTGCAACTATCTGATAAAGTCGAGACCTTTTTAGAGCGTGGTAGATGCAGAAATATCGATCATCATTTGATACCTCGGGATAGGAATCTCGGTGGAACATCTAGTAAATTTCTCCCCATTGATATGCCACATCATTTTCCATGATGAAGGCAGTGTCGTTGCAAATGGGGCCTTCCCCTCCTTTGTCTGACCTAGCTTCAATAATGGTCTCTTTGCCACGCCTCCTCTTGTAATGCTCCATAGATGTTCCTACGAATCACTCACAACAAGCTAGGATGTTAGTATGCTTAATATCTTTTAATGAAGGAGCTATTGAAAAGAGGGATGGATCCTAATGAATCAGGCAACAACAACCACATGCCCTTGGTAAATTTCATGTTGATCATTGTAGTTTCATGGTCATTCTTTTGGAGACATTCACTTCTTTGAGTGGGGTATGATCAAAATTTACTATTATTATATTTTGTTTTATAGTCTCATTATTTTTCCAAAAATATTATCTACTAAGAATGAATGCTTCATGATAATATGGAAACATATTTATTAATTTTTCTTGTGAATGTGCTCAAATACCATCTAACCAAATTGCCAACCAACCACAAGAAAACTCAAATTCCCTTTTCCACTAGTGTTATAGGATAAGAACCAAAACAGAGGATAAGAACCAAAACAAAACTGACTACCATCGGAATATGGTTCTTAGAACCAGTGCTTCTTAAATAATGACATTTTATTAACATTAATGTAAATATAACTCATAACAATAGCCTCTTCTGGCTATGCAACATACGATTTCAAATTTCCCTGCCTCTCAAGAGAGCTATGCAACATACGATTTCAAATTTCCCCACCTCTCAAGAGAGCATATTTTCATTGAGTTTATGCTAGTGAGCCCATATAGATACACAACTTTCACTCACAATCAAAATTTGACTGATAGCATATGCAACCAATAAATAAATGTGAATATATTGTTATACATTATTGTATGCAAATTGTTGAGTCAACAGTGGATTTTGGCGTTACAGAAATTAATCAAAATTTATAGAGAAGGAAATGTCTGTTATGTGAAAGTTCAACCCTTCCATAGAGGAATGGAATCCCATAATAGGATATGCCACTGTAGTAATAGTGTGCAACTAATGTCATTACATAGATAACAACCACTAGCTAGGGAGTCAACAATGGATTTTGGCGTTACAGAAATTAATCAAAATTTATAGAGAAGAAAATTTTGTTATGTGAAAGTTCAACACTTCCATAGAGGAATGAAATCCCATAATAAGATATGCCACTATAGTAATAGTGTGCAACTAATGTTATTTTGACAAGCCATGGAGGGGAAGGTCCATAGAGCATGGCACTGAAGACCTAAAGAGAAAAAATATGTCCCTTTGGTACTTATCTTGCCCTGCTCCAAACTGTGTTGGTCTTAGCAGGTTGGGATAACCTGCCCTTTACTGGATAAGCTTCGGATTCACTGGATAGCCTTTGAATTCCTCTATTTATTTCATAGGTTCAGTGCCCATCCTTCATTTCCAGTCTGGGGGTGCCATCTTCTTGTAAGGGCGGGACAAGACAGGGATAAGAGGGGCACCTTTTCTCTCCTTATCTTCTAACGAAGGGTTAACCTCTCAATTAACTTTAGTTTTCTTCTTTATGAACTTTGATTATCCCTTTGAAAAGATACAACCCATTTTTGAGGGGAAATAAAGCTTAACATTTTGCATGGACAAAGATACTTGAGTGTGCATACATTGCGAGAGAGAGATATAGGTTATGCCGAGGATAGATATTTGAAGGGAAGGGTCTTCCACCAGTGTGAAGGGAACCTTGGAGTGTAGCTTGTCAATTGTACTATCAAAGTCAATTCTTCTTTTTTAAAATGGA
>JASDQU010436503.1:30482-42551 GCA_032191745.1 Picea mariana | reverse complement strand
GCAAGAAAGTTATGAACAATAAATCTGACCCATTGATTTTGGAGGACGACTAAGAATATGCCAGCATCTTCAATGCATAGCCATCAGATTAGGGTTTAAGGTTAAATAAGATTAACAGATCATTAATTGTGCCCATTGTCAATAGGTGTACGCCTTTCGACGTAACTAGCACAGCCACAAATTTGTGGCTGGTAAACATTGAAGGGAACGTCAAAAGGACGGCTTACAAAACTTGAATTGTCGGGAAAGAGAAACTGTTTAGAGGTGGACGGAAGGAGTTGGTTGGAAGGAGGCAATGTATCCAGAACGTGGCTGGTGAAGGCCAAAGGTTTAGGTTGCCCTAGAAAATGAAACCCTAATCACTTATTAGTGGTTGAAATTACAACCATTGATTTATTGGGACTAGTAAAAATATTTCATCAATATTTAATCTTGTCCATACAAAACTGATTAAACACTAAAAACCTATTAAATATATCCATAATCAATAGGTATACACCTTTCAATGTAACTAAATTAAAAATGTGATGTTTATAAATATAAATACATTACCTCACTCCAAATCCAATAATTAAATTGAATATTTTTTTCTTTCCCTTCTCCAACTCAAAAGATATATATATTTTTAATCCATTAAACAATACCACGATACTCAATTTAATCATACCATTACAACTAATACCAATTTAATGTGGGGTCGAAGTTTTGAGGATTTAAGTTTTTCCTTGGAAACTTTTGACTTTTGTATTTAATGTGGGGTTACACTTTTGATGTCATCTAGAAAAGGAAAATTAGTGATGTAAAGTAAAGAATAACTTAGTGGAGTTCCAAATATGTTTTGATGTAACATGACACTTCCCACCGTATATCAATCATGTAACATTAATGTAGTTATAATGATATTTTGATTAACTTAACAATTTAATATGTTGATGATGTAACGTAAAGAATCTCCAAATGAAATTATAATTCGACTTGTATTTAATGTGGGGTAAAGATTAAAGAATCTCCAAATGAAATTATAATTTGACTTGTGAAATTATAATTTGACTTGTATTTAATGTGGGGTAAAGATTTTGATGCCCTCTGCAAATGAAATTATAATTTGTCTTGTATTTGTATTTAGTGGAGTTTCCCATTCCTATTTTTAATTTAACTAAATAATGAATTTTTTTATCATTATCAATTGAAAAATAAAAATAAAAAGCTTTGTATTATAAAAATATATTTGTATATATTGTTGTAAAATTTAGATGTCATTAATACTTGAGGGTGGCTGGTGGCTGGTACATATGTGTTTCTCTTCATGGCTGGTTGGTAGTGGTCGATTAGTTGTCTTATCCTCGAGGTAAGGGAAGTTGTAGATGATGATGGAGAGCTTTTCATGGAAGTTCTGGTACATTCTAAAAACCAAGTTCCCCAATTTTACAAGGATTGGTATTTTAATTGTGCTTTCTTTGGCGTCTCTGGAGATGGTTTGTTCACTATAGAGGCGAGCTTTGAAAGCATTAGAGGAAGTTCATGGCCATGGCTCTAGTAAGCAGGTGTTGAAGAGCCCAAAACATAAGCCAAATAATACTAGAAAGAGACATTCAATTTCTCGAAGGCTCAGTGGTGAATTTCTCTTCATTAGATCGGTAAGATGTGTTTATATGCTTGAGCTTTAATGCGCTGTGTTATATTATATCAAGCAAAGACATCGTATGCCTGTGTCTAGGTCTTCCAGAGATACCATTTGTAAGGGCCTTCAAAGAAGCCAACATGCAATTACAAATATATCTTTTTGCCTCTTTTATGGAAGCTCATGAAGTTTTCAACATGAGTTTCAAGCAAAAACATAGTGCATTCATGGGTATAGTGCTTGGATTTGCATAAAAATGGTTAAAGCTAAAAGGGTAGAGTTAGAAAATATGAAGGAAGAAAATCAGCAAGAGTGTTCATATATTTTGTCTACTTAGATCATATTATAGGTAGAAGAAGGGCATTTGGCTTTTGATAAGTTGTTGGAGGACTTGGGTCTAAGTTTCATTCTAGAAGGTTGAGATATCGTTTCTCTACATCTTTCATGGCAATTTTGGCTACTAGACTGATACCCAAATGTAGAGGCAAAAATACTCTCAAAGCTCTCCCAAATTTTGAAGGCTAAATATGGGATTAAGCCACGTGTTGTCAATATAATATGTTTTACTATGGTGACTTGAAACTGATAAAGTGTTTGCAAGCAATCTTGTGTGAATCTTTTAGGCTCTATCCTATTGTTCCCATCAATTACAAAGAAGCATTATGAGTTCACATTCTTCCTAATGGAAGATTTGTGAAGAAGGGATTGAAGGTTTTGTGTTTTGTTTATGCCACCAACAAGATGGAGAGTGTGTGGGGTAAGGATGTGAGGGAGTTTAAGCCAAACAGATGGATTAATTGAGATGAGATTTGTATCAAAGAGTTGAATTACAAGTATCATGTCTCCAATGTCAAGCCTCAGTTGTGTTTGGAAGACATTTGTCTTATGTGAACATGAAGTGTGCAATTGTTGATATTCTTCCACATTATCAAGTGAGAATCAATCATGAGCATCATGTGAAGCCCAACTTTGGGCTCACTCTTTTCATGGACTAAGCTTTGTACTTCTAGGTTTGGATCAAGGATCTAAGGAATCATGCTTTAATCTCAATTTTTGTCTGTGAATAAATCAAATCACTGTATTTTTTCAGGTTTAAAATTTACATTTATTCTCTTATTTAGCATTGTAGGAGCTTTTTGAAAATTATTTTGTTTTATCACAATTGGGTTCTTACTAGCAAATCATCATGTTGAATCCACTTGGTCTTTGGTATCGCTACCTGAAGACGTTGGGGATGTGTTTCAAGTGCTCACACTGGTCTTCCTATAGCTTTTGCAATATATTGATTTAGATTGTTTTATGTTTTTTGGCATTTCAATCTCATTCTCAATGTGGTTCTAGAAATTTACCTCAAATTAAGCCTTGTGGCAATAATGGGGTTGTACATCAATGAGGTGTTTTGTCTAGGTTTGAGTTAGTTTGTGTGGTAAAAGAGGCATTTTAGGATTGTATTGTTTTGATTTGGTTTTGTTCTATAGATCAACTAGGTTGAGTGTAGTGAGTATTTGTGCTTGGTATTGATTCAGAGAGGTTTGGTTTGTATTGAATCTTCCATGGAACATGGTTGTGAACTTTGTATGGTTGATACTTTCTAAGATAAATAATCGTGTTTAGTCCCGATTGAAAAATTGAATTGTTGTTATTTCCTATATGTTATGTCTTTTGGATATTTGATTATTCACAATTGATAAATTATTACTTCTCCCTCCTAATTGCAAAACCAACTATTGTTTTTCCTCTATATTATCTTTTTAGACATCTTTATGTATTATTGAATGATTGAAAATTTTAACTTGATTGGGTAGGGTTTCCTTTTATGTTTGGATGTTATTTGCAATGACATGGTCACTTTGGGATCTAGAATGGATGGATTCAAGGAAGTCTAGTATAAGAATGTTCACAAAAACCCTATTGTTCAATTATCAAAAGTATTAGAGGTTGGAGAGACCTTCATGACATGGCATGAATAACGAGGTTTCCAAGGTTTATTGGGAGATCAATGCATTGCAAGTGAGGTGAAGGAAATCAGTTCACTCATGAATGGCGTGCATCAGGGTAGAAACCCCTTGTTTTCTTAGATTGTCAATGCTAGGAAGTATCTTTCAAAACTTAGTATGCAAATCAAGTTTGTGTTGGAAGAGAGAAAGGCCTTCAAGGAAGAACTTGAAATGGTAGACAAAGCTTGAGAGTGCATGTAGCACAAGCTAGATTGCTTCAAGACAAACTCTCATATGTTCATGTAGAGGAAATTGATGAAGAGATAAAAATGAGTTATTATAGAATAACACATACTTATTTGACCTCATAGGAGGAACATATGTTGATTAAACAAGTGAGTAATATGAGGAAGTTGTAACGTCACTGATCCTCAAAACTCCTGTCGGGCAATGCTACCTAAAGACTGTATCTTTTAATTCTCTGCTCTGATACCATTTTGTAACACCCTGACCACCCAGGTTGGGCCATGATACTCTAAATAACGTTCTTCCACCATTTTGTAACGTCCCCAGCCACCACACATGCCGAGAAATGCCACAGAGGAAACAACTCTGACACACACACACACACACACACACACACACACACATATGATGAAATTTTAAACAAACATAACATTCTGTTCATACACATATTCATGCGGAAGTGACAATAATGCATACATGCATTAAACACAGACAATTCTGATAACATTATAACACATGTGCAAGATACACATCATACAAAGAACAAAGATTTGGTACTTATCTTTTAACAGATGACCACCAATTGTGTGCATACCTTCCACGAGCCTCCCAACCTTATACCACGCTGCTCATCATGCTCAGTAGTGGGTCACCCCCGAGCTGGGACTAAACTCCACCCAGGGAAAAGGAATCCTAGACCTAGGTTGAGGCTAAGGGAAACTGCATAGTGCAACTGGAAAGATTCTCTCCAAGGAGCCTACTTACACCCACTACTCACAGACTCTCTTTCCCCACATGCATGTCCCACCACTGGAATATGCACCTTCACTATTCCATTGTCCATCAACTACTCCACTTCCCTTCCAGGGCTTCAGCAACAGGCTAGATCAGGAATTCTCAGAGCTCCATAGTTGGTGTTGGACTCCCTCCAGGAGAAATCACTTCCCAGCAACTCTCTCACCTGGAGAGGGTTTCTCATAGGCTTGACAACTTGCTTCTTCAACCACGGGCCTGACAACCCGCCTATTCAATCCACAACAACAAAAATTGGGTAAGGCAAGGGGACAACTCAACAAAATTACAGAGGTTCACAATGGCGGAAATGGCTCTGGCTGCGATCTTGCTCAGTGCATGCGTGAACTGCACAAGGGATGGTCAGAATCCTCAGGATGAACTCATGGGGAAACTAAAATGGCCAAGCTGATCAAAATGCTGAGAGCGAGAAAGGAAAAAAAATGGTGAGAATGGTCGGTATGCGAAATCGTGAGAGAGATGCAATGGTGAGAGCGAACTCCTCAGGAAGGTGGCCAAAATGGTTCGTGAATCCCAACAATGGTGGAAATTCCCACATAAATCTGCATGCATCCTAGATGACACTTGGCTCTCCAGGAGCACGTTCCTCTCCACTTGAAGTTTGTTCCTCTCCCCAAAGGAACTTAGGATAACTGGGTTTATTTCCCAATTTTAGTATTTTTTAGGAATACATTATAATATTCCCTTAGGTTAAGCCCTTAAGCTTATCCCCTCTTTCCTAGCCTCTCAATCCCATCCCTTTCCCTACCCAGTGGAGCTTAGTCCCCCATAACTCTTTCTTCATGGTCGGTCTACACGCAACAATGTATTTTATTAATAATCTGCATAATTACATATACAGAATCAGGCCCATTAGCCTTAGCATCTAGGCTCTCCAACCTAATAAACACATTATCCTACCATATTATAATTACTTGGCCCACCAGCCTATAACATCATTACATTTCACAAGGGCTCGACCTTGGGGTATTACAATCCCCTCCCCTTATTTTTGCATTGTCCTTAGTGCAACTCATTTACATAATATTAGCAAGATTTTCAAAATCTTCAAAAAGATGCGGGTATTCTACCCACATTGCATCTTCATGCTCCCATGTTGCCTCCTCAAGACCGTACCAGGTCCATTGGACCTTTACAAGCCCTATGGCTCAATTCCGGAGCTGTTTGATTTCCCGGTCTAGAATGCGTACCGGATGCACTTGAAAAGCGCTTTCTTGCTCCGCTTGAATCACATTCCAATCAATAACATGATTAGAATTAGGTATATATTTATTAAGAAAAGACAAATGAAATACATTATGTATAGACATAGATGCAGGAAATGCAAGCATATAAGCTACTGGAACAATCCTCTCTAGGATTTCAAACGACCCACAATATCTGGCTGCCAACTTGGAACAGTTTCCCAACTTCAGGGAACTTCTGTTGGCTTTCACCTTCAAGAAAACATGATCACCCACTTTAAATTCCTTGTGAGTTATGTTCTTGTCAACATATCTTTTTTTCCTGTCTTGAGAAACCTTTAAATTTTATTTAATCTTCAACATTTTCTCTTCCATTTCCTTGAGCAACTCTAGCCCAATTATTTCTCTATCAGTCGGGTTGTCCCAACTTACTGGGGTGTTGCACTTTCTTCCATAAAGTGCTTCAAATGGCTCATCTTCAGTGATGCTTGATACCCATTGTTGTAGGAAAATTATACCAAGTGTAGATAATCTTCCCAATTAGATGGTTTGTCCATCACATACATCCGTAGCATATCCTTTATCACTTGGTTCACCATTTCTGTTTTCCCATCAGACTCAGAATGATAGGCTGTGCTGAAGTTCAGGTTTGTTCCGAACCCTTTGAATAATCCTCTCCAAAACTTTGAGGTAAACTTTGGGTCTCTGTCAGGCACAATTTTCTTGGGAATGCCATGCAAGCATGCTACTTCCCTCATATAAATATCAACAACATCAGTTTCCTTGTGAGTAGTTTTTAATGGAATAAAATGGGCAACTTTAGTAAGCTTATCCACCACCACCATGATTGCATCATGTTGCTTGCTTGTTCTGGGAAATCCTGTGATGAAATCCATTGTCACCACTTCCCACTTCCACTGAGGAATGGGTAATGGTTGCAGCAACCTAGATGGGTGTCTATGCTTAGCCTTGACCCTTTGACACTCCAAGCATTTGGCAATGTACTCTACAATTTATTTCTTCATACCTGGCCAATGGTAATGGATCTTGACTGTTGAAACTGTTTTTTGATATCCAAGGTGCCCAACATACGGAACATTATGCATTTCTTTTTAAAATTGCACTCCTTAATTCCGGAGAATTGGGTACATAAACTTTGTTTCTGTACAAGAGAATTCCATCAATTCCCAATTCATAATCTTCATCTTTCTGCTGCATTTTACCTTGTTGCAATTTAGTTACCAATTCCATGTACTACAAATCAACTTTTTGCAGCCTCAAAAATTCTTCATTTAATATCTATTTGATACATGCTAATGAATTTAGCATGCAGTTCATGCACTCTCCTATTGAGTGCATCAACCACTTTGTTCTCCTTTCCTTTGATATGCTTGATATCAAAGTCATATTCACATAGGAATTCCAACCATCTACTCTGCCTAACATTTAAAGTAGGTTGATCAAACAAATACTTCATATCATTATGGTATGTCCTCAACTCAAACCTCTTTCCCATGAGGTAGTGCCTCCATTTCTTCAAAGCATGCACTATGGTTTCCAACTCCAAATCGTGAGTGGAATAGAGCCTTTCATGATATTTCAATTTTCTAGACTCGAAACATATCACAAATTCATTCTGACTAAGTACTCCTCCTAGTCCTTATTTGCATGCGTCTGTGCAAACCACGAAATCTTCATTCAGATTTGCGATCTTCAAAATTGGAGCACTAGTTAACAACTGCTTCAATTGCTGGAAGCTCTTTTCACATTCTTCTGTCCATTGAAACTTTACCCCTTTTCTTTGTAAGGAAGTGATGGGATGACCTTTTCTCGAAAACCCTGTAAAGAACCTTCTATAGTAGCCATCTAGACCCATGAAGGATCTAAATTCTTCCACATTATTAGGTGTTGTCCACCCTTTAATGGCCTCAATATTTTTAGGGTCCACTGCTATCCCTTCGTCAGATATGATATGACCCAAATAGTGAATTATGTTTTGATAAAATGAGCACTTGCTCAATTTGGCATACGACTGATGTTCTCTTAGCACTTGTAGCACCATCCTCAAATGATGCTCATTCTCTTCTTCAGACTTGGAATATACGAGGATGTCATCCAGAAAAACAATGACAAACTTGTCTAAATATTCTCGGAAAACACCATTCATTAAGCACATAAAAACAACTGGTGCATTTGATAACCCAAATTGCACCACTGTGAACTCATAATGACCATTCCTTGTCCTGAAGGTAGTCTTGCTGATGTCTTCCTCTTTAATCCTTACCTGATGATATCCTAACCTGAGATCAATCTTTGAGAATATCTTCGCATCCTTCAACTGATCAAAGAGATCATCGATCCTTGGCAAATGATACTTGTTATTTATAGTAACTTTATTTAATTGTCTGAAATCGATGCACAATCTCAATGTCCCATCTTTCTTCTTCATGAACAAGACTGGGGCACCCCAAGGTGACACACTTGGGTGTATACACCCCTTCTTCAGAAGCTCTTCAAGCTACATTTGCAACTCCTTCAACTTTGGTGTGCTGATTCCGTAAGGAGTCTTTGATATTGGAGCTGCTCCAGGCATTAAATTAATAGAGAAATCAACATCAATCTTTGGGGGTAGTCCTGTTATCTCCTTGAACACATCTTCAAAATCTTTCAATACTGTATGATCCTCCAGATTTGGCACCTTATCCTTAGATGCTTCCTCCATATGGGCTGCAAATAATTGACAACCCTTCCTGTAACACTTCTTCAACTGCATTGCTGAGTTTTCCTGGATAGTAACTACCCTAGGGTATCTCTGATTTCCTTCCTCATCCAAGCAAGTGAATGCCTTGTTATGGTAGTCTAATATGGCATGGTGTTGTTCCAACCAATCCATACCAATTAGGAAATCATATGATCCCAAAATCAATATGTTCAAATCTGCCTTGGTACTTAGTCCATTCATGCCCACTGGACACGATTTAACCAACTCAACAACCTTTCTCTTGGCTCCTGTAACTAGTTGTACCAGCCAAGATTTCCCATGCTTTCTTCTTGGTAATTGAAATCTTTCCACTACCTTAGGGTATATATAGCTATGAATATCCCCTGAGTCAATTAAAATAGTAAAGGCATGGTTATTGATCATACCTTCAACTTCAATCATGTGTGATTGAAACTCAACTTGCTTGTTGTCCAGGGCTGCATAGATCCTTGGTACACTTCTGCCCATGTCCTCCACTATTTCATCTTGCTGAACATTATGGACAACTCTCTCCTTGTCATTTTTGTGAGGACAATCTCTATACTTGTGGTCTCCCTTACAACCCCAACATTGAATGGTTGTCTTCCTTACCATTGTCCACCTACCTCATCCATTCTATTCTCTCTAAAAGATGGTTGTCCTTGAGGATTGTTTCTGAAAAATGGAGGCTTATTTCCCTTCTGCCTATGTTCCTTCTTGAAGTTCTTCTTGTCCTCCCAAGCCTTCTGGAAAGTAGACTTTCATTTTTGTTGATCACATAAGCATTTTTCTCTCCTTATAGTTTCTTCTTGAGTCTTGGGATCATCATATTGGATTTTATCACTGATGTAAGATGGGAGCCCACTCAAGTACCTCTGAATCTTCACTATCTCATCCTTGATGAAGGAGACATACTTCAACGACTCTAAGAATCTCCTTTCATATTCATCAATATCCATGCTGCCCATTTTAAGTTCAAAGAACTCTTTCATCTTTCTATCATAATACCTCTTGGTCAGGTATTTCTTCTCAAAATGCCTCTTGAAATCCTTCCAAGTCACATTTTTCTCCCTGAGGTGTTGTAATTGCACCATATGATCCCACCACATGGATGCCTTTCCTTTAAGCTGGTAGATGGAAATTATTCCCTCTGCATGAGAAGAATATTTATGCAATTGGAAGTACTTCCTCATGCCTAGCATCCCTGTCTCAACATCCTCATCTTTCTTATTCTCTCCATCAAAAGTAGGAGGTTTGATCTTATTCATTTCTCCTCTCAACTCATCCACCCCAGACCTCCTATGTTTTCTGACAGGGGATGGACTTGAGCTACTGTGTGCTCTCCTATGGGAATGATTTTGGGAGTGGTGGTGATGTTTGATACCACTCCTTGATCTTCCTTTCTTCTCAGGGGTCCCATGACTTCCTGATTTTTTGGGGCCACTCTCCTTATCCAAATTCTTTTCAATCCTTTCCAGGCCCTGAAATAACTTCATGTTGAAGTCTCCCTACCGATCCTTGGCCTTCACAAGCCTCTCATTATCAGCCTTGTGGCTCTGGGCATCTGTCTGCAATTTTCTGAGGGTCTTAGCTAGATTTATGTCTTCCTCCCTTTCTCCTCCATGTCCATTGGAGTTGGTTCCTTCCCTATCCAACTAGACATTCAACCCTTTGTTTTCATCTTATTGATTGAATACTACCCGAGTATCATCCATCACTTCTGTACTTTGTGCCAACTCTAATCTGACAACTGTTAATTCTGCAAAAACAATGTACAACCAACAGAACTTTGTCAAGCTAATTGTTCTTTATAATCTCATGGAAACATGAACCATTCTGATTCATTAATATATCAGACTTCTTTTCTGTTGTTTCTTGAGAAATTGACCATTCAGATCCAATTTCTGGGTGAACGATTATCTTCTACTATTCAAGACCTTTCCAATGGATGCTTCCATGCTCAATTTTGAGTTTTGAGCAGGAAGTCATGGCTACTTGAACAATTTGTCCCTTTTCTGTTCTTTATACAAAATTTTCAGGCGCTAGCCACTTCCCTTCAACCTTTAATCCGCATGTGACCACGGTTGTGACCAAGTGCTAATAGTTGGGCGCTTACTCCGTGCTTCGGAGTTTCAGGCTTCGGGTGTCTTCAAATCACTACAACATCAATCTCCCAAACCCTGAACTCGCGAAGTGCGCAACTGACGTGGGAGGGATCAATAGTCCCCACTCTCTGCCCAAATCAATGACCAAAATTAGCTTCATGACTTCATGCTTCAGGTTTCCAAAAGCCTTCAATGCCACAAACCTCTCGAGTGACAAATCTCTGGAGTGTCAGATATTCTGACACACGTCCAAGACCGTCAATGGTCACGATGAACTCCGACGCTTCGGCCTTCAGGAGTTCTCAACCCACGCGAGCCACTTTCCTTCGAAGTGGCTATCCTCCATAGTGCAGGATCTGGCGCCACACGTCCTCGACGACCATTAGGGGCCCCACTAGCCATGCTCAATAAGAGTGCCACGTGGTGAAATATTAGAAGCATACACGTCGTCCAGTATGACGGGTGACACATGTCACGCTCTAACTGGCATTTCTATTCTCCAAAGGTCCTTAACTCGCTGACACATGACACACATCCCATGTGTCCACGTCATCCCTGGTGACGTCAATAGGCCACGTCACTTCGAGACTTCATGCTTCAAAATATTTTACACTTTCATTCCTCAAATCTCCCAAACTCCAAACTTCTGAACTACTTTATCTTCCAAGGTCCACATGGTACAACTGTCAACAATTAAGGTGGTGGCACGTGGCCCCACGTGTCAGATTTCTTTTAGTCCAACAAGGTCATCAAAGTTCCATTATGACTGACACGTGGTAGGACTAAGGAAATCCATGTCACCCTGGGTGACATCATCATGCCACGTCACTTCGGGGCTTCGGGAGTTTGTGCCTTAGCACACTTTGTTTCTCCCAAACATCGAACTCTGAATTGTTGTGAGATCTACGACTCACAATCATTCACATGCAGATCTAAAGGCTGAGATCTAATTTCTTCACCACTACGCATTACCACTTGCTATAGGCCTAATCTAACGATTTTGTTCTGTCTTCACCCAATCCAATGGTCAAGCATCTCTCCCTGTATCTGCGGTGTAGATCCTCTCCAGGACTTCGGAACTTCGGGCTTTGGCCCCTTCTTCTCTATCACACATAAAATTTGTCTAAGTCGTGGAGTTTGAAGTACTTAGGGGTTAACTTTCATTCACTGTTCTCCAGATCTGATTGTTGTGAAGGACCCTCCTCTTGAACAGATCCCATGACCCAATTTCAAACCTCACGGCCCAACACAACGGTGGTTGTGGCTTCTTTCTTTGTTGTCATTCCCTAATCCATTATGCTTCCTGAGCTTCAGAACACAGTGCCCTCTTGGCACCCATGGACGCTTTGAGGTTCAAATTTGTCCCTATCGACAACAATTCACTCTGAGAATTGTGTTTCATTAACCACTAACATGGCCCATC
>JASDQU010436503.1:14244-29857 GCA_032191745.1 Picea mariana | reverse complement strand
GGAAGGATTCTCTCCAAGGAGCCTACTTACACCCACTACTCACAGACTCTCATTCCCCACATGCTCGTCCCGCCCCGAGAACATGCACCTTCACTGTTCTACAGTGCATCACCTGCTCCACTTCCCTTCCAGGGCTTCAGCAACAGGCCATATCAAGAATTCTTAGAGCTCCGTAGCTGGTGCTTGACTCCCTCCAAGAGAAATCACTTCCCAACAAAACTCTCACCTGGAGAGGGTTGCTCACAAGCCTGACAACCTACTTCTTCAACCATGAGCCTAACAATGTGCCTCTTCAATCCACAACAACCAAAATCGGGTAAGGCAAGGGGATGACTCACCAAAATTACAGAGGTTGACAATGGCAGAAATGGCTCTGGCCGCGATCTTGCTCAGTGCGTGCGTGAACTGCACAAGGGATGGTCAGAATCCTCAGGATGAACTCGTGGGGAAACTAAAATGGCCAAGCTGGTTAGAATGCTGAGAGCGAGCAAGGAAAAAAAATGGTGAGAGTGGTCGGTATGCATAATCGTGAGAGAGATGCAATGGCAAGAGCTAACTCCTCAGGAAGGTGTCCATAATGGTTCATGAATCCCAACAACGGTGGAAATTCCCACATAAATCTGCATGTGTCCTGGGTGATACTTGGCTCTCCAAGAGCACGTTCCTCTCCACTTGGAGTTTGTTCCTCTGCCCAAAGGAACTTAGGATAACTGGGTTTATTTCCCAACTTTAGTATTTTTTAGGAATACATTATAATATTCCCTTGGGTTAAGTCCTTAAGCTTAGCCCCTCTTTCCTAGCCTCTCAGCCCCATCTCTTTCCCTACCCAGTGGAGCTTAGTCTCCCATAACTCTTTCTTCACGGTCAGTCTACATGCAACGATGTATTTTATTAATAATATGCATAATTACATATACAGAATCAGGTCTACTGGCCTTAGCATCTAGGCTCTTTGGCCTAATAAACACATAAGATGAACATCTTATAATTACTTGTCTCACCCGCCTATAACATCATTACATTTCACAAGGGCCTGACCTTGGGTTATTACAAAAGTCTAGGGATTTTTCCTTTTGAGTATATTATGAATATATAGAAGCTTTCAACAGATGAAAGTTTTGTATTTGTATTGTTTCAAAAAATCAAGGAGAAAGATAAAAGTTTCAATTGTAAATTCTAGAAAGGTCAGACGACAATGTTGGATGAAATCAAGAAAAGGAAAGGAAACCAATTAAATCATTGAAGGAGAAGGAACGTACACAACTTTCTCATATTATATCCCTTATTGAGGAGAATAATGCTACTCTTAATAAGATCAAAATCCTTAAGGATCATACAAGTAAATTGAGGAATGATTTCCAACTAAAATAACAAGAACATTGATTGAAGGAAAGGGAATGGAGGCAACAACAAGCGATAGCTAGAAAGCTGAAAATTGAGAAAAGGGAGGAAAAATGGAAGGAGAGACAAGAGATTAGGAGACAAAGACAACTAGAGAATTGTGTATTTCTTTATACAAATGAGCTTGTAACCTATGATCATCTTTTCTCATTCTTGCAAAAGTTTGTTCCCTTGGGTAAGGAATTTGTTTCTACACCTCAACAAGAATAAATTGTGTCTCATAAGTTTTTTGAAGATCTATTGCAGATTAAGAAAAATCAATTGGGTGAGATTTGGGAAGTTGGTTTCTCAGGCCTTGGCTCCAAAGGAAATCCTAAAAATTCTAAAGGGTCAGTTGGTGGAAAGTTGAAAGAGATAAATTATGTTGATCCCTTGTTTTCCTTTCAAAAAATTGGTCTCAGAGCCCCCTTGACAAGGGGTGATGTGCCTGTCATCTTGATTTAGGCGAAGGTAAAGAAAACACAACATTTGAAGTATCAATCTAGGAGTTAGAGCACATAGATATCAAATCCTCTCTGTTATCACATAAAGTTGTCAAGGGTCGCAACAGTTGTCCAAATATTTTGTTTGCACAAGAAACAACCATAAGCACAAACACAACATTCAGAGCAATCTTTTTTGGGGCTGAAATACAAGCAGTGGTCGGGTTCAATTTTCAATGACGAAGATCCCAGGATCAGTTCAGATCAACGGGTCACGTGTATTCGGCATGTCAAAGTTGTGTAAGGTTTAAAGACCAAGTGGAAGCCCCGATATCACAGATCAAGCGCCACACGTCCTTCCAGATAAGATGATCATGATTTACTTCGGGAGTTCGGGCTTCGAGAGTTTCGGCTTCCCCACTCCCAATTTACTCCAAAGTTCTTTTTCCCAAAGTCATAGATCAAGCGCCATGCTTTCTTCCAGATCGGATAGTCATGATTTACTTCGGGAGTTCGGGCTTTGGGAGTTTCGTCTTCCCCACTCCCATTTTTCTCCGAAGTGCTTTTGCTTGAAGTCATAGATCAAGCACCACACGTCCTTTCAGATCAGGTGAACATGATGTACTTCGGGAGTTCGGGCTTTGGGAATTTTAGCTTCCCCACTCCTGTTTTCCTCCGAAGTGCTTTTGCCCGAAGTCACAGATCAAGTGCCACGCGTCCTTTCAGATCAGAAAGTCATGATTTACTTCGAGAGTTTGGGCTTCAAGAGTTTCATCTTCTCCACTCCCATTTTCCTCTGAAGTGTTTTCTCCCAGAGTTAATAGATCCTTGCCATGTGTCCTCCTCAGATCGACGGTCGTTGTTCACTTCAGAGCTCCAGCTCTACATGCATACCGCCCACGAGCTCTGAAGTGCCAAAGTATGTGGAAGTCATTTGTTTGGATATGTGGCGCTCTTGTCAGTCATGACACTTGACATCCATCTGGAGATAACATATGGCACTCAGTTCGGGCACCTTTGGGCATATCTGATCTAAAAATGAAGAAGACTTGTATTCTTGAAATTATTTGCAAGTAAAATTTTATGTGTTAAAATGCAAATGGATCAATTTGCAACACAAATTTTATGAAAATTACTCATCAGAGATGCATATAAACAATAGCAAAAACAATGAACAGAAAACACATAACACAACAAATGATAAAGGAGTTCACCCCTCTCTTGGGCTACATCTCCTGGTCCAGCTTCCAATGGATCATTTGTATTATTTGCTCAAAGTGCTAAAAAAATGTGCTTTATAATGCTCAAAATGCCAAATAGACTACTCCAATGGCTTCAGAACGTCCAAAAACCCTTAGCTGGGCTTTTTCGGCACCTCATTTGGCCAAAAATTGAAGAAGATAGGCTTCCTGGAAGTCCCCCTTCAAACTTGTTGTCCCTACATCTACAAAACACACCCTTGTTGGTTCAACCTAGCCCACACGCATATTTAAGCGTTAAAACTTAGCACCGGGCGCAACCGCACAATCGGTACAAACTGTCGAACGGTTACGCGCCGGCCTTTAACTACTAAGGCCCGTGGGCACATGGCCACCACATGACCGCACACAATACAAAACAGGGCTAAGGTTCAAACCATATACAAAACCGTAGGATTAAACCACACGCATACACAATGGTCACATATACAAAAATAGGCTCATTGACCTTTTAGCATCTAAGCTCTTTGGCCTAATCATCACATAAGCCTTTTGACTAATAATAACATGGCTCACCAGCCTATAAAACATATTCACATTTATAATTGGGGCTCGGTCTTGGGGTGTTACATCCCCCTCTTATTTTCTGCACTGTCCTCAGTACATTATATATACACATATATAACCAAAAGTTCAAAAACCCACAAAAAGTTGTAGGTATTTTGCCTGCATAGCATCCTCGTACTCCTAAGTTTCATCCTCAAGACCGTACAATGTCCATTGGACCTTTACTAGATCTATGTCTTGATTCTGGAGCTGCTTGATCTTCCGGTCTAGAATGCACACTGGATGCACCTGAAAAGTGTCTTCTTGCTCGATCTGAATCACATTCCAATCAATAACATGATTAACATCAGGTATATACTTTTTGAGCAATGATACATGGAATACATTATGAATAGACATGGATGTAGGAAATGTAAGCATATATGCCACATGCCCAATCCTCTATAGGATTTCAAACGACCCACAAAAATGAGCTACCAACTTCAGGGAACTTCTGTTGGCCTTCACTTTCAAGAATACATGATCACCCACTTTAAACTCCCTGGGATTTCTGCCTTCGTCAGCATAGATTTTCTTTCTATCTTGAGCAGCCTTTAAATTCTGTTTTATTTTCAACACCTTCTCTTCCATTTCCCTGAGTATTTATGGCCCAACTACTACTCTATCTGCTGGGTTGTCCCAACTTACAGGTGTGTTTCACTTTTTGCCATAAAGTGTCTCAAATGGGCTCATCTTTAGAGATGCTTGGTACACATTGTTATAAGCAAAATCTACCAAGTGTAGGTAGTCTTTCCATTTTGATGGTTTATCCATCACATATATCCTCAACATATCCTCAATCACTTGATTCACCCTCTTTGTTTTCCGATCAGATTTTGGATGATAAGTTGTGCTGAAATTCAAATTTGTTCCAAATCCTTTAAATAATCCTTTCTAAAATTTCGATGTGAACTTTGGATCTCTGTCAGACACAATTGTCTTGGGTATACCATGCAATTGAGCAATTTCTTCCATATAAATATCAACAACATTAGTTTCCTTGTGAGTGATCTTCACTGGAATGAAATGGGAATCTTTCATGAGCTTGTCCATCACTACCATGATAGAATCATGCTGCTTGTTTGTTCTGGGAAGTTTTGTGATGAAATCCATGGTTACCACTTCCCATTTCCACTTAGGAATGGGTAATGGTTGTAGCAACCCAACTAGGTGTCTATGCTTAGCCTTGACCTTTTGACACTCCAAACATTTGACAATAAACTCAACAACTTCCTTCTTCATGCCTGGCCAACAATATTGGCTCTTGACAGATGCAATAGTTTTCTGATACCCTAGGTGTCCAGCATAAGGTACATTATGCATTTCTTTCAATACCATAATCTTCAATTCCTGAGAATTTGGTACATAGATTTTGCCTCTATACATGAGAATTTCATCATTTCCCAGCTTGTAGTCTTCACTTTTCTGCTGCAAAATACCTTGCTGCAATTTTGTTACCATTTTCATGTATTGCAAATATGATTTTGTAGCCTTCAAGATTTTGTCCTTCAAATCTTATTGGTACATGCTAATGGATGTAATATGCAACTCATGCACTCTCCTACTAAGTGCATAAACTACTTTTTTTTCTTTCCCTTTGATTTTCTTTATATCAAAGTCATACTCACTGAGAAACTCTAAACACCTGCTTTTTCTGGAATTTAGAGTTGGTTGTCCAAATAAATATTTCAGACCATGATGGTCTGTCCTCAACTCAAACCTTTTCCCCATGAGGTAGTGCCTCCACATCTTCAAGGCATGCACTATGGCTACCAACTCTAAATCATGAGTAGCATAGATCCTTTCATGCTCCTTCAATTTCCTTGATTCATAACATACCACGTAATTGTTTTGATTGAGGACTCCACCTAGTCCCTCTTTACATGCATCAATGCATACGATGAAGTCTTCATTTAGATCTGCTATCCTTAGTATTGGAGCACTGGTTAATAAATTCTTCAAGTGCTAGAAAATATTTTCACATTCTATTGTCCACTGAAACTTAACTCCCTTCTTTTGCAAGGAAGTGATTGGGTGTTAAATCTTTGAGAATCCTTCAATAAATTTTCTATAGTAACCTGCAAGTCCCATGAATGATCTGACTTCTATCACATCCTTTGGTGCTAGCCATCCTCTAATGGCCTCAATCTTTTCCGGATCCACTGCTATCCCTTCTTCTGAGATGATATGTCCCAGATAATGGGTTTGCTTCTGATAAAATGAGCATTTGCTCAATTTAGCATACAATTGTTGCTCCCTTAATACATGTAGTACCAACCTCAAGTGTTGTTCATTCTCTTCCTCCGACTTGGAATATATAAGAATGTCATCCAAGAATACAATGACAAAATTATCCAGGTATTCTATGAAAATGTCATTCATTAAACACATAAAAACAACTGGTGCATTTGATAACCCAAATGGCACTACTATGATTTCATAATGACCATACCTTGTTTAGAAAGCAGTCTTGTTGATGTCTTCTTCTTTAATTCTTACCTAATGATAACCTGACTTGAGATCAACCTTGAAGAATATTTTTTCATTCTTAAGCTGATCAAATAGGTCATCGATCCTTGGAAAATGATACTTATTCTTCACAATTACCTTGTTCAACTGTCTGAAGTCCATGCATAGTCTCAAGGTTTTATCCTTTTTCTTCACAAATAAAACTGGGTCACCCCAAGGTGACAAACTTGGGCGTATATACCCCTTCTTCAGAAGCTCTTCAAGCTGCATTTGCAACTCCTTCAGTTATGGTGTACTCATCTTGTAGGGAGTGTTGGATACTAGAGCCACTCCAGACATCAGATTTATGGAGAATTCAATGTCTCTTTTAGGGGGTAATCCTGGTATTTATTTAAATACATCTCAAAACTCCTTTAGGAATGCATGATCTTCAATATTTGACACCTTGTCTCTAAATGTCTCCTCCATATGAGCTGCAAATATTTGACATCCTTTCTTGTAACTTTTCTTCAGTTGCATTGCTGAGATTTCTCTGACAATTATTGCCCTAGGAATTCCCTGTACTATCCTTAGGTTCCTTTCCCCATCCAAGCAAGTACATGCCTTGTTATGACAGTCTAGGACAACATGGTGTTGGTATAACCAATCCATCCCCATTAGACAGTCATAGGAATCTAAAGGAAAGATATTCNTCAAATCTTCCCTAGTGTTCAGTCCATTCATGTCCATTGGACATGACTTAACCATCTCATTAAATTTTCTTTTGGTTTTGGTAGCCAACTGCACCAACCAATATTTTCCATTCTTTCTTCTTGGCAAATGAAATATTTCCACCATCTTAGGATCTATATAACTATGACCAACTCCTGAATCAATTAACATAGCAATGGTTTGGTTGTTGATCATACCTTCTACTTCAATCATCTGTGATTGAAACTCTGCTTGCTTGTTGTCCATGGATGCATATATCCTTGGTACGCTTGTCCTCCACTGTTTCATATTTCTATACATTGTGAACAATCCTCACCTTTTCTCCTTCATGGGGACAATCCCTATACATATGATCTCCTTTACAACCCCAACATTGAATAGGTGGTTGCCTTGGCCTTTGCCCCCCTATCTCAATTGTTCCGGGTTCTCTAAAAGTTGGTTGTCCCTGATGATTGATTCTAAAGAATGGTGGCTTAGTCCCCTTCTTCCTCTCTTCCATCTTATATTTCTTCTTGTATTCCCAAGCTTTTTTGAAAGTTGGGCTTGCTTTATGCTGACCATATAGGCATTTAACTCGGCTTATGGTCTCCTCCAATGTTTTGGGATCATCATATTGTACCTTGTCACTGATGAATAATGGAATCCCACTAAAATACCTCTGAATATTAACTATCTCATCCTTGATGAAACAAACATACTTTAACAGCTCCAAAAACGTTCTTTCATATTCGTCAATGGACATACTCCCAAGCTTGATTTCAAAGAACTCTTTCATTTTCTTGTCATAGTATCTCTTAGTCAAGTATTTATTTTCAAAATACTTTTTTAATTCCTTCCAAGTAAAATTTTTCTCCTTAATGTGTTGCAGCTCCACAAGTTGGTCCCACCACATAAATGCCTTTCCCTTGAGTTGATAGATGGAAATTCTTCCTTCTACGTGTGAGGAGTAATTATTTAATTGAAAGTACTTCCTCATGCCCAACAACCATGTCTCGACATCTTCATCCTTCTTGTGCTCACCATCAAATGTAGGAGGTTTATTTTATTCATTTCTCCTCGTAGCTCATCCACCCCAGACCTCTTCTTATGCTTCTTGACAGGGGATGGAGTTGAGCTGTTGTGTGCTCTCCCATTGTAATGTCATGGGGAGTGATGGAGATGTCTGCTAACACTTCTTATTCTTATTTTCTCATCAGGAGACCTGTGACTTCTTTATTTACTTGAGCCACTCTCCTTATCTATATTCTTTTCTGTTATGTCCAAGATCTACATTAAATTTAGGTTGAAGTCCTCCTGCTACTCCTTGGATTTCATAAACCTTTTCATTATCAACCTTGTGACTTTGGAAATCCTTTTGAAAAATTTTAATTGTCTCTGCCAAGTTCATGCTTTCTTCCTTTCCTTCACCATGTCCAATTGAGTTTGCACCTTCAATACCCACATGGACATATATCCCTCCAATATCACCTTCTTGGCTATAAGCCCCCCGTGTATCTTCCATTTCTCTACAAAAAGTGTAGCCAACGGAATCTATTAGGCTAATTGATTCAACAATTTCATGAAATTATGAACCATTCTGGTTAAATAATACATTAGACTTATTTCTTATGATTTTTTGAGAAATTGACTATTTAGATTAATTTTTGGGGTGAAAATTTATATTCTCCTATTCAAGACCTTTCCAACTACTTCTCCCTTTCTCAATTATGAGTCTTGAGCAGAAAGTTATGGATATTTTGAAAACAATTGTCTTTTCTGTGAGGCCGATCCTTGTATAAGTAATCTTCTTCTTCAGAGATGAATTAGCTCTTGGACTCATGATGAATCCTCTCTTTAGGCTTAAATGTTTCTGTACTTTCCCTCAATTACAGGTTCTTACAATTTAGAAATCTGCGGGCTCCTTCTCTAAGTCCTTTTCTTTCTTAAAAGAAAAGAAATTTTTGGGCATTAGCCCCTAATCGCATATGACCACGAGCTATGACTGGGTGCTTATATGAAAGGTGCTTATCTGGAGCTTCGGGACTTCGGGCTTTGAAGTTTCTGCCTACACTATACATCATTTCCTCCGAACGCCAAACTGGAGAACTCTCGAACCCTCTCTCTCTAGATCTTTACTACTTCGACGCTCCAGAGCTTTAGGCTTCGGAGAACTTCCTAGCATAACACAAAAACTCTCTCGAATGCGAAATTATTGAACAGGTCCACGTCACTATAGGTGACATCATCATGCTACTTCACTCCAATGCTCTAGAACTTCAGGACTTCAAAGGATATCACACCAGAACACATCAAAACACTCGAACGCCGAACTTCCGAACTCCTGGACAGTGTTCTCTGGATCTTCGGAAATTCAGGGCTCCAAGAGACTTCTCCACACTACACCATAAATCTCCCAAACGCCAAATATTTGATAATCTGTAGCCCTGCATCCAAGACAATGGATGGTCCTGATTTACTCCAGAGTTCAAGACTTCGAGATATTTTCTTCCTGGCAGCTTAAGGGCTCACTTCTCCTGGATTTTTGAACCTCCCAACTGTTGTGAGATCTTCGAATCACACTCACTCGCACACAAATCTGATGGCTGGGGTCTGATATTCTCCATTGTGCCTCACCTCCTAATCCGCGCTTGATCCAATGACTGAGATCTGTCCTTGGCCAAATCCAATGGTCAAGTACTCCTCCCAGTGATTTATGACGTAGATCCACTCCGAGACTTCGAAGCTTCAAGGATTTTACCTCCTTTTCGTCCAAGACTTAAAAACTGTTGAAGAAGCGAAGTCCAAATGAATTGAGGGGTTAACCACTGCGCTCCTTTTTCAGATCCGACGACTGTGATAGATTCAATCCCCTCCTGAATAGATCTCGTCCGTTTTTCTTCTCATAAAGAGAGATTTCTCTTCTCTGAGTTTTAACTTAAAGAAGTTTCCTACACACTCCTTGCACTTCAAATTCAACCCATTCCAGGTCTAAATTGGCCTGAACAGGTATTAAATTATGAAAATTTCACCAGTTTGGTCAGTTTCCTCTGATTTTCAATGAATTTAACAATAATAAATTTTGGGGCTTTTGAACAATTCCATGCAAGTGAATCACCTCAAATTTTTCGGCCCATCTAGGATCAGTGTTGGAAACTGGAGCTATGATACCAATTTGTAACATCCCCATCCTTCCAGGTCGGGCCATGCTATGCCATAACACACTCTTACTAAGCTCTGAAAACAAATTGTAGCATCCCCACCTTGAGGCCATTGGGTTATGCCACATAACAATTCTTCATTTCTACTATATATATTTATACAAATTTAATATAGAAAAATACATTCTGCTAATGCATAGATTCATGTGGAAATAACAGTAAGCCTATACATACATCATACACAGACAATACTCATAATTATAAAGACATGTACAAATACACAACATGTAATTGAACACATAATTGATACTTATCTTTTTATAGAATGCCACCAAATGCATACAGACCTTCCACGAGCCTCCCATCCTTAGACCACGCTACTCAAATCTCTCAGCAGTGGGTCACCCTTGAGTTGGGACTAAACTCCACTCAGGTAAAGGGATTCCTAGCTAGGCTGAGACAATACATACAACATAAAGGATTTCATCCCAGGAGCCAACTTAAACTTCCAACCTACAATCTCTCATTCCCCACATGCCTGTCCCACCCCAGGAAGTGTTCCCATTCTCTTCTCAACAGTCCTTTGACTACCCCTCTTCTCTTCTATGTCTTCAACAATAGGTCGGACATGAAGTCTCAGAGCACTGTAGCTGCAGTTGGGTTTCCCCAAGAAATCGCTTTCCCAACAATTATCTCATCTGTAGAGAGTTTCTCATGGGCCTGACAGCTCGCCTCTTTAGTCCACGGGCCTGAAAACCTGCCTCTTCAATCCCACAGGCCTGAAAACCCATTTTATTAGTTTAGTTCTTAAGTCAACTAGGAACATGTATAGGGAATAGCAACAACAATGTTCAAGGGAAAAGTGCAGGTGATGGCAACAACAACATCCATCGATTTTTGTATAGGCACTGCTCATAACATAAAGGTACAACATTGTCTTGGGTAGGTACAGGTGCATTGTGCATCCCTAGAGGGATAAAGTTTACTGTTGATAACATGAAAGTACAGGGTAGCTGCAAGAGGTATGTACACCTGGAGAGATTCGACTCTTGGGGTCCAGAAATGGTTGCGTGAGTGAATGGGGAAGGATGGGAAAACAGACTAATTTCCCCACATATATTTGCATGCACCCTTGATGACACATGCCTCTCCTAGAGATCATTTCTCTCCACTTGGGTTTCATTCTGTTATCACTTGGTATTTTCCTTGGGCTGTATCAAGGAAAACCCAAGGTAACCATTTCAACCTACTTTAGTTTGTATTTTCGACCTAATACAATTAGAGAGGGATCTCTCAATAGCCAAAGGCTTTCACACTCAAAGATATTCAATATTCACACTTAGAAGGTCAGATTTCTAGTAGGAATAATTTTTTTTATAGAAGCTGGTAAGACAAATATGAGGGGGTACCATTGGGCAATGGAGTCTAATCTGAATCTTAAAGACTTGTAGTTTCAACTTAGCTGAAATCTACTAACATTCTCTGAGGCATATCAAGTATTATGTTCAGGAAATATGGATAAAGGATGGTAGAGGATAAGAGAAAAATCCCACTACAGTAGAAGCATTAAAACAATGAATTTTTATTGCAGCTTTAGACAAGATAAACAAAGAGTGACCACTGAAAACAGAGCACTGAAAGAAAGTGAATTCTTAAATTAGGAAATCATTTAACATAGCATTATACAATCTATATGAAGAGGCATTTATATAATGAATCTATATCATGTACTCTTAGATCATATTAGGAAGAAGAACACATTATGAAAGATGAAAACAAGAAAACATGCTAGACAATAACACTCTAATGAATCTCAGAAAAGTAGCAGAGAAACTCTTGCATTCAGTTGCTAAAGGATAAACAGATCATATGATTGTACAAAATCCTTTCTCCAAATGAGAGTCCAACCCTCTTACCCTCTTGTACAATGAATATATATCCATATAGGTCCTTTCCATCTCACCCATTCGAATTCCAACCTCATTCCCAAAATAGAAACAATTACAAACATAAAGTGACACGTTTTAACTAATTTCCTGCTTTTCAGGAGGCGAAATTATGAAAAATAGTCTTCAAAACGCCACTTGTAATTATCAAACCATAACAACTGTGTAAAATTTGAGAACGGTTTTTGTATATAAGCTCGTTATAAATAAAAACCTCTCTCAGTTTCTTTAAATTCATCTCTAGCTAGCTGAAATAGGTGTGACAAAAACATGTCTCAAACAGTAAATCACGAAGACTGAACAAATTGGGCTCAAAGATTCCTTCGAATCTACCAATCTTTGACACCTGTGTGAAAAATGAAAGAGGTTAATGATCCTAGGTCTGTACTTGAAAATAAACTCCTTTTTATTTTGAAAATTCATCTTGGTTCACCCGGAAATCCTCCTAGAAGTCAACTGGTCAAAAATGTTAGTTCAACAGTCTTAGAACAGAGTTTCCACAACACATTTCATAGCACACTTATATGTCTAATATATCTCTAAAAATAACACATTTTGCAAAAATGAGAGAGGTTTTTTTTATTTGGTATGTGATGAACAAAAACCTCCTCCAGTTTTCAAAAATACCTTCCCATTTGTTCATAATCTGAGTTTTAAGTTAGTCACTCAAAACTTGCAAAATAACTCTACACATTTCGTAGCGTCGATCGAAAACAAGCCTGCAATTTCCGTAGTGCCGATCCTGTGTGCAATTCCGTAGCATCAATCATGAATTAGCCTCTGCAAATTTGGTAGCACACCTCCTTTGTTTTAGGAAAGTATCCATCCACATAAGCTTTCTCTTTAATGTGTGCATGAAGTTTCTAACCCGTGTCTTATGTTGATGACAGGTGCGCTTGGCTCTTGGTATTGGTGCTTGAGGAAGTTGGCGCTGCAAAATCTCTTAATTCACTAGTGCTACAAAATAGATCATAAAAATAACCAAATTTTCTAGTGAAAATTCTTGTGCTAACACATTCACTTTCCCTTAAGAACTTAGGATAAAATAATTATCCTCACCATAGCCTTTAGAAATAATATTATAATATTCCTTTTGAGATAAGCCTTCTAGCTTAGCCCCTTTTCCTAGGCTCTTAGCCCTCCCTTTCCCTTCCTGGTGGAGTTTAGTCCCCCATACTCTTTTATCGTGGTCGGTCTACATGCAATGATGTATTATATTAATGATATGAGTGTTTACATATACAAAAATAGGCTCACTGGCCTTTTAGCATCTAGGCTCTCTGGCCTAATCATCACATAAGCCTCCTGACTTACAATAACCTGGCTCACCAACCTATAAAACATATTCACATTTATAGCCGAGGCTCAGTCTTGGGGTGTTACATATACTGAGAGGGGGGGTTTAAATCAGTATAAGGCTATCCTTTTTTTTTACATTCATAAACCATAATGAAGCAATCACTTAAATGTAACAACTAGAAGACACAATATTTTACGTGGAAACCCTTTCAAGAAAAAATCACAAAAACTTCTTTTTATAAATTTGTAGGCACCAACCTACCGTCACAAATTTTGTAGGAACCAACCTACTAGAGACATCGATCCCCTTTGTTGTTGGTAAGAACCAACCCACTAGAGACATCGATCCCCTGTGTTGTTTGTAGGCACCGACCTACTGGAGACATTGATACCCTATGTTGTTTGTAGGCACCAACCTACTAGATACATCGATCCCATCTGTTGTTTGCGGGAAATGACCTTTTGGAGACACCAATATCCATAGTTGTTTGTTATATAGAGACCAACCTACTTACAAGTTTACAAGTTCTTCATATGCATTTCCTTTACTGCTTTGCTTGTTGTTTATGTCTTCACCAAATTTTCTTTGTGCTCATTACTTACTCTTTTTCCAGATCCACTATGCGCTCGCTACTTCTGCTTTCACTAGATCAAGTTGACACTCACTCCTTCTACCTTCGTCGAATCTACTCAGTGCTCGCTCCTTCTTCTTTCACAATATCTATTAGATGGATCGTTATATACTTTGTCACTCTCTCCTTTTTGAAATAATATTCAATCTTTTCCCATATTATATTCTCGTATGTAAATATTACATTTCTAATCTTCACCCACACACACTATTTCTCATAATCCTCTTCTCCTTTTATATTTTTCCATTAGCTCTACATAAAAATTCATGTACATTTGAAAAGACACAGCCTTCATTAAATAAATAGTCAATTTCCTTTTTTTTAATTTACTTTTCAACATACTATGGGAAAAATGTCACCATGGGTTTTAAAACCATGTGCAAATACCATGTGCACTTTCACTTTTTAATCCACTTTCACTCTTTAATCCACTTTCATGTAACTTCATATTTAATCCACTTTCACATAAATTCATATTTAATCCACTTTCATGTAACTTTTTTCATATTTAATTGACTTTCATGTAACTTCATATTTAATCCAATTTCATGTAACTTTATTTCTAATCCACTTCCACTTTGTATTTCTTAAGGTCACATTTCCTTTGAATACTTATATTTGAATACCTACCTTTGACATCAATGATAATAATTTATTCAACAATCTCCCCCTTTATCATTGATGGAAACCTTGTCCTAAAAAAAACATAATCCTATAGAAACAGAAAGAATTCTCCCTTGTATGCAACTCTCCCCCTATCTATAATTCTCCTCTCCCTATCTACAACTCTCCCACTATCTGTAATTGTCTCCCTTTGACATAAATGCAAAAGGAATGCTCCCCCTGAGATGTGCTTCTTTACTGAAGAGATAAGAGGGATATCACTCCCAACTTTTGTCAGAGATATGCAAATGTTTCTTTGGGAAGGGGTTTGGTAAAAATATATGCAACTTGTTCCTTGGTGGTAATGTATTCTATCTTGACACTTTGTTCGACTACTTGTTCTCTTAGGAAGTGGTACTTTATGGGAATATGCTTCAACTTTGAGTGCATAAAAAGATTCTTTGAAATGTTGATTGCACTAGTGTTGTCACAAATGATTGAGATTTGTTACACACCAAAATATCACACCTAAGTGTTGCATCTATTATGCACCTAAGTGTCGCAAGTGTCACAAAAGTGTCATATGTACATTACTAAGTGTTTCATGCACTTTATCAAGTGTTGTATGCACCTTACTAAGTGTTGCATGCACTTTGGCACCATGAAAGAAAATTTGTCATAATCCCTAGTTTTTGTGGAATAGAAAACTTAGCATGAGAAGGTTGAAATGATGCTTTTTACCTCGGGATTTTGACCATTTTTGAAGTTAAATGCCCCCTACCCATGTATAGGGAGCGTTGATCCCCTATCAACGTTCCTTTCTCAGTTATATTAGGGGAGTGCCGAAAACGTTCCGTGATCAATGTTGGGGGAGTGTTGAAGTGGTTACAACTATACCACCTTATTCTAAGGGCCGGTTTCAAAGAGGATGAAATTAGTTTGGGTCAAGGATTCGAGTCATATCTTGTGGCTCCATATTAGGTAAACTCAATCCCAACTTATGGAGAAAAATCCTCAACCATTTCCTAGAATCCTTCACGGTGGTTAAACCTCCAACTCCCATATAATGAAGGCATTCCTAGGTAGAAGAGGGAAGGAGAAAGCATAGGTGTGACACTTATGATCTCAAGAGAAACAGGTTGAGGGTGCATTCAAGGACTGGATTGGAATATTGGAGGAATGCTAGTC